>APFE030211837.1:72717-151135 GCA_000404065.3 Pinus taeda
ACTATGCATCTTAAGAGTTTCATACTAAATTATGAGAGTTTGAAGCTTAGCACGTTTTACCTGAGAGTCTCCTTCGTAACTCTAAACGATTTTGTCCCATATCTCTTTAGCTTATTTGAGTTGCATGACTTTGACAAACTCTAATTGTGACAAACTTCCCAATAAAGTATTGAAAGCTTTGGCATTGGTTTCATATTGCTTTTTACCTGTCGTGTCTGTAGGAATTGTTGTTGGAAATTTATATCCTCCTTCCACAATTTCCCAGACATCTGTTCCAAGAGAATGTAGATAGGTTGTGGTTATTATTTTCCAATAAACAAAGTTGCTCCCATCGAAGATTAGCAGTCTGATGGATCCCATGCTTTCGTGATTATTCATCTTGATGGATGTTCCTTCAAGCGATCAAGCTTCTTCTGAAGGACCTGCTCTGATACCAATTGTTGGAAATAATATTGAGAGGGGGGTGAATTAGTATCAAGAATTTTTCTTTTTCATAATTAGATTTATATATGCTACTTCAGAGAGGAGAACTAGCGTGTACATGCAATTGTCTTTAAGGCAACCAACTTTTATGCAGTAAATTTATGATTCATTTAATTCATCATATGTTGATCTTTAATCAATGCATCAGTACTTCATCAATAATTAAACAGTAACCATGTGAGAGTATAAACATAATAAACCATTACACATAAGCAACACACATGAACTCCAAGATTTAAGGTGGAAACCCAATGTGGGTGAAAACCATCTACTGCTGTCATCTCTGCCTTCTTAAATAATAAGAAAATTTGTTTACAATCTTATACTGGTGCAGACTCGTACCAATACGAAGGTTTTTACCTACAGAAGGTTACAACCTTCTCTCGTTCTCCAACTTCTACTGGAAGGGAGCTACAACCCCCTAGCTCTTGTACTAGCCAATATGTTTACTAGTACATAGGTGCCAGCCTACAGAAAACTCCAAACATATGAAGACCTTGACTCATCAATAACCCATCAGAAATTTAGAAACTCAAACTTCATCAACCAACATGCAGTTAATCTGAAACAATCAGATCACTATCATCAGAACACTATGCTGAACCAAGAAACCTGTATCAACATTCAGAATGAACTGAAAGCTCAAAAATTCATGTGTCAGACTTTATACGCTACTTCATTGAAGAAAACTTATGTGTATATGCTACTTCTGTCAACCCAACCTGCATATACCTCTAAAGATTCAGAATCATAAAATCTTTGAATCACAAACTATACCAACCAACAGTGTATTGGATATCTATTGTCAACTTATAGAACTTTACACAGGCAGGCAACAAAAAACACTTCTTCTCACTTATACAATCAATCAAATATCAACCTCCTTATGCATTCAGATTTACATTCAGATCTAAGAAGACTTCATTGACAAACAACAGTAAAATAGCAGCAACAATAAATCAGCAATATTGATCTGATAGATCAGTCATCTCTGAACATCGAGCCTTTCTTTTGTATATGCTACTTGAAAGAACAGAACCTACATGTATATGCTCTTTTGCCGAGACGAACCTGTGTACAGATCTGCAAATATTGACTCAGAACTTTGTTGCGATTCTAGACTTCAAACAAACCTAGATCATGATATATAACAAATAAAACAGACGCAAAACATCAGATCTAGCCTCAACCAATATCAGATCATTCAAGAACAGGTCATTTTAGGTCTCATGATCCTAATCCAATATTGAACTCAAGGTGCACATAAATATTTCAAACCTAGTCCCAAACATAACCCTGCAACATAAAATATACTTCAGATAGAAGTATTCCTTAGAATCTTATTCACTTGCATACCTAGCCTTATGATCCTCTCTTCTTTATACAGTTTTTTGGTCTTTCTCAATACCATGGGCCGAATCCACTTAGGACCAATACCTTGGATCAAATACCACGGACCGAATACCTTGGACCAAATACCTAGGGTCAATATCATGGTCCAAAGATACCTTAGACCAAATACCTCGGACCAAAACCATGGTTTTCAACATGTACACGCTTTGCCTTCTGTGGGAGTGCGTGTGTAAGTTATACGCTATTTCTGTTCTGAGTACTTGCGTGTATATGCTGCTTGGACTAAGTGAACTTGCATGTATCTCTTAAACTTCTCTTACAGCATCTTCTTCCTTTAACTTCTTTATTCTGATCAAAAGACCTTAGTTCCATCTTCCTGACCCTTTGTACCACTGCCCTATTGCCTCTGAATATTCCTATTAGCCTCTTATCAAAACTGAGTTGACCTGTAGAGTTGCCATCAAGGAAAATACTTGTATCATAATATCAATACCCTTGTCGAGGGGGTCGAGGGGGGAAAGCACCCCCGCAACAGCACCCCTCTATGGGGTCCAGGGCAGCACCTTGAGGAAAAAAATTGGACCCTATATTAGGTGGGCAGACCTACCTATGGTTTTATGCGTGGTTTTCGCACCTACTTTTGTGCATGATGGTTTTCTTCCCATGGTATTTGATAGATCCATTCAAGGTAACTACATTTATGTTCTAATCCATGGTTAATGGAGTGGGGTTTATGGATGCTTAGGCATGTATATATATGTACTGTAACA
The DNA here is from genome assembly GCA_000404065.3 of Pinus taeda. NCBI lineage: Eukaryota > Viridiplantae > Streptophyta > Pinopsida > Pinales > Pinaceae > Pinus > Pinus taeda. The sequence continues at coordinate 75,324 of APFE030211837.1, forward strand.
TTGAAAGGAGTATAATGAAAAAACAATCTGGTATTCCTTGTTTTGGGATCCAAGGGAAAATCTCTGTGTATATTTGTTTTATGTTTTATGCTCTCGCCATTTGTTTATTTTTTGTTTTTAGAATTCGCATGTAGGTAATTTATGTACGAGGTTAAAACCTACATACCTCGACACATTAACTCATTCATAACTATTCTTTATAGGTTTTTTTACCATATCAACTATTAGATCAAACAATGCATTAACTCAATGACTGGATCAAATGAATTCAATGTGTTCCACTACTTGTAGACCAGATCAACTCCACTAAGACAATGATCATTTCATCAATGCATTTACACTTTACCTAGAGGACCAAATATCCCATAATTATAATTAAATCAATTGAACATCAAGAACAATTCCATGGGAAAATTCTTTGGTAAACACTTGTGGCTTCCTTTTACATAGTTATAGGAGAGTTTCGTTGCCTACGAATTGAAATACCGCAGCAAGTGATGTGCTCAAACCATTGCATGATTGTAGCAATAAACCAGTGCCAGTTTGCGACTCCTAGTAAACCTTTAGAAATTAAAGTTTCTCCAACCCAAAATTGTTACAACTATTTCAACACTTCTTTAGACACCTTCAAGGCCTTTGCATACATTATGATCACATCAACACTAACCATAACATCATGCACAGGGTCATCAAGCATGTTGACATCAATGCCAACACAACTGGCTCCATGGTTGACATCAATACCAACACCATGCTGCCAACAATGCATTTCATCCATTAAAACATTGTTGCAATCTATTTCCATGTTTAATCATTTAATAAAAAAAAATTATTCATGTTTATTCATCAATTATAGGCTTTTTTTTGTTGTCATAAATTTTGCATGTTGTAATTTGTGTTTCTCAAAAACCCTAATTTATAATCATGTTTATGTGTTTAACAGTAGCATGTGTTTGGGATCTATTTGAGCAATCTCCAGGACTACACAACCCCTCTATATTAATCCATAGGTCCTTTGATATTTTTACCTTATCTCACTCAAATCCTTTCTTCATTGAACGTTAACCTTGGTTATTTTATTTAATGGAACCCTTGTATTTAGCCTAGGAATTCTTGGGTTAAATAATCTTCGAGATCCACTGGGGAAGCCTTTTTCATGGGGATAATATTGATCCATTGAACATTAGGGGAAACGTATAAGGTGACAATGGCGGATGACCCTATTTTTACCTTTAACCTAGAGTTCTTAGTGAGGCTTTTCTCTAAGATGTTAGATTTTTAGATAACACGCCCCACAATTGCAAGCTCTGTAGAATAATACATATGTTTCTTATTCCATAAACCACATGAAAGGATTATGATTAATATAAATCATGGTTCTTGTGCAAATAACCCTTATTTTGGAGCCTAAACATGTTTTTCACCCTAATCCACATTTTTTGGGGTACAAAGGCCTTAGAACATGACATAATCCCCAAATTAATAAATATTTTCCTATATATGGATTACAAGCAATTTTGATGGTTCATGCCAACTAAACCATGGTTTCATGACATAAAACATTGATTTGACCCTAATTTCTTAAATAAGTGGCTTTTATGCAACCAACCATATCATGGAATCAAGCCATGGATTTCTCCCAATACATATTTTTTGAATTAAAATTCCATATATACTAACCTAAAAAATGCATGTAGCCTAAAGAGAGAGGTTTTTATTTCAATTGGATAATTAAGGGCTTAATTTCTTGGATTGTAGATGAGATGGATGGTTCTTGTGGTGTAAACTATGGTTTGGGGGCCTAAATATTATATTTTTTTTTCATGTAATGAGCCTTTTCTAATGTCATATATCGTCTATAAAACCTTAAACTATGGTATGGGACCAATAAACAAAATTATTAGCGGGTCAAAGGATTACGTGGCAATTTTTGTGGAACATTGGCAATGTAAATGATTCTTATGCCTTGTGCCATGCTTTGGAAGCATAACACTGAAGTTTAGCCCCAATCCATATTTTTTTATCTCACAAATAGTTTATAAGGCCCTAGACCATGACAAATATGGTCCTAATTTATGTATTAGGATAGTACATATGGTTCTTATACCCTAACTATGGTCTTTAGGCATAACCTTTGTATTTCCCCCTAATTTATGATTTTTGGGATCAATAACCTTTTCGAAGGGTAGTCTAACTCTTCTATGTTTGGACCTTCTTCATCAAAAGTCGACAATAGATTTTTGGCAAAAGCATGGTCTTTTATTCTTTAAAAAATATTTTTGAATGTGTAATGGATTCAATGCCCTTAACAATCCACGCAACACTCACATTATGTAAATTTCATAACTCAAACTTGTGATTCGAACAAATCTATATCGAATTTCAAATGAAATTGAAAAAATGCCAAAAAAATGGATGAAAAAAGTATAAGATTTAGGTTATGGAATTTATGAGACCCAATACCATAATATAGGCCTTAAATATAAAATAATTTCCCTATGAAATGGTTAGGGACACAATTTTATGTAGAAAGGGGGATATAGATGCTTCTTGTAATCTAAATCATGATTTTCAGGCCTAACCCTTGTATTTTTCCTCTAATCTATATTTTTAGAACTCATTAGTCCTCTGAAGGGATTAGATGCCCAGTTTAAATGATAAAGGGTGATATGAATGGTTCATCTATGCTAAACCATAGTTTCTTAGGGCCTAACCCTTATACTTTACCCTTACTTGGGATTTGAAGTTATCTATAGGGCCTTAGACCACACTACTAGTTATGTAAATGAGATATTTATAGAATTCTAAAGGATTGGCGAGGGTGGGGGCGTTGGAATTTCTTAGATTAGGAAAAATACATTTGCTTCTTATGGGATAAGCCCTGCTTTCACAACCCCACTTTTGGATTTTGTTTTTTTTTTTCAAGCCCGAAAAGAAGTAACCTCTCAAGACATGAAATACAGTGCTTTCCATAAAGATGGAATATCTAACAAAACCAAGGATTAGTGGCATTTGTTAATGGATATAATTGAGAAAGATTCCCCTTTAGCTTAAACCATGGTTTCAAGGTCTAAACCTTGGATTATTTTCTTATATTATTTTTTAGGGCTTCAATTCTATTTGTACGGCCTTGATCATGCAATGTGGCCTAATGGTGGAGTATTTTCCCTAGTAAATTATTATCACAATTTAATGGATTAGGGATGATACAAATGTTTTTAATACTCTAAACCATATTTTTGTGTCATATTCCTTTGATTTACCAACTCGACCACATTTTTTGGGCTCAAAATCCATCTATAAACATTGTTCATTTCTTTCTATGAGCAATAAAATTAATGAGTAGGATATCACCTCAAGGTAACAAAAAATAGAAAATATAGAAATGATGAGGTGAATAATGGTCAACTTTATTGTTTAAGGTTTAAATTCACTTCAGTTTTAAAGGTAAAGGCTATGAAAATTAGGTTTTTTAAATAGTTCTAAAATTTGTCTCAAACATGTGCTCCAAGGTAAAAGAATCATATTTGTTTCTAAAAATATTCAATTTGAGTGCTAATGGACCTAGGAATTAACATCTTTTTCTCAATATGCTACTTTAGCTTTGACCACTTTTATCTTATATGAACCTTCATAATCATCCTTTCTACATCATTTTGTCACATTTCGTATCTACATTTTCCATATGAGTTGCAAAAGGTTACATAGAGGTAATGAGTCCATTATCATAGATTTTTAAGTGTTTTTTTTTAAATATGCTAATCTGTGATCAGGTGCTCAAAATTCAAAGTTGTCAGATCGGTGTTGAACTTGGACGACTGTGTAGTGCTTGTCATCTTGAATCTGGTGCAACTCGTTTCGTGCAAAACTGACACCATATGCTCCCAAAATCATGTTTTGTTCACTTTCCCAAACAAGCGAATTTTTAAAAAAAATGACAGCTCAGTCAGCAGTCTGTACTGCTGACGTGGTGCTGAGTGGGCAGGTATATGTGGCAATTTGACTGGTCAACGGGCTCCTCTAATGAATGGTAGGCTAACAAGTGTCAGTTTGTTATTGGATGAAATTCTGCGTTTTTGATTCGCTGGATTGGTGGCCAACCACGGGTTGACACGTGGCCCAGCCAGAGGCTACCACGTGGTAGCCCGAGGGCCACCAAAATTATGGGTCAAGTCCAGGCAGAGGCAGTGGGGGTCAAACCCGCAACCCGACACAATAAGTCCAAAGCCTCCACTAACGCGTTGGCGCATTTGTTTCTTAACCATATAGTTCTCCATGTATAGTTAAATGTTAATAATGTGACATTTGGGGTTAGGGCCAGCCCACGGATGTCGGCCCTTGGTTGCACCAACATCACATGACCACCATCGGAGAGCAGTGAGGGAGCTCGGCCTGCGGGGGTGGGCCATTAGCCTTAGCCCCGGGCGCGTGGCCCCCCACATGGCCACATTTTTCGGAAATAAAGCGTTAGATGACATTTAATGCGTTCGACAAATTCGCCCAATTTTTGGTGAAATTGTCACTTCGTTAGCACATTTTGGGGAATAATTGTAGGATGGTGCCGGATTTTGGGGAATTTGCTGTGCGATTAGCATAAGATTGGGAAAGGCCATAATTTCTTCATTTTTTTACCTAATCAGGAGTAGAAAGAGGCTACACGTGCATTTTTGGGCATTCTGGAGCCATTGGAACAGGTTTCAGAGATTTCTAAGCATTATAAACTAATGTATTCACTCTTTTGAGCATAATAGAGAGGGCCAAGCCATTGGAAGTTGGACCAAGGAGACGTAGCCCAAGAGGGGTGAACTCCTTCATCATGTGTTGTTGTGATATTGTTTATGGTGATGTTTATGTTTGTTATATGTTGTTGTTCAGTCATTTGTTTATGTCAATTTGCACATAAAAATTACATAAAATCACTCAAAAACCCATGTTTAAACTTGCAAATAATTTCATAAATCCTCAAGCACTTATAATATATTCTGAAAAGGAATCTTAGCACAACAAAACTAATTTTCTCAATCAGATCAAGTTTGGTATCAGAGCTCTTGGTTTTATTTGTGCAAGAAGGATTTAACTATTTGCAAGTGAATGTCATGCTTACAAGGTTAAAACTGAAGAGAGGAGAAGGGAAGCTTGTTGAAAGCCCTAAAGTTGGGTCAAGGGGAAGGAGGGCAAGGTTGCCACAATCTCCACAACCAATTCTTCCTCAAGTTTCAGTTGAGACTTCAGTGAGCATGTCTCATGAAGGAGAGCCTACAAACATGACAGAGGATGAGAAGGTCTTCGGGAAGGATTTCTTTGATATGATAGAGATGGTGAAGGTCCTCTATGAAGAGAGGAATACCAGACTACAAGGTGGAATCTCCAAACCTCCCAAAGGAGAAGGTTCTTTAGGAGGAGGAGGTAATGGAAATGGAGGTAAACCTCCACCCTCTCCACCATATTCTTCATATTCTTCTTCACAGGCACCTTCACCCTCTTCCACTAACACAACCCTTACTCATACTCATCAACATACCTCAAAAGGAACTGGTAAATCACCCTTGTTAAAACTTGATGTTAAAGTTGAACTACCCATATGGTGTAATGGTGAAGTGAATGCAGAGAAGCTTGACAATTGGATTCGTGAGTTGGAGGTCTATTGCAGAATTCAAAACCTTCAAGAGGATGACATAAAGATTCAATTAGCGTCCTTGAGGATGGAGGGTGCATCACTAGTATGGTGGGAATCAAAGACATAAGAAGAGATAAAAAAACATGGTAAGATCCCAATTTCTTAGTCTGATTCCATTGCTGCAATTAAAAGACAATTCTACCCTTTAGCTTATATGCAGAAAGCCATCATGAATTGGCAAAACTTTAGACAACTTAAAGGTCAAAATGTGCAAGATTACGCCCAAGAATTCAGAAAAAGGTCTATAATGTTAGGTGTAGACTTGCAATCACAAGGCACATTGTTGAAGTACATAGGGGGTTTACACAGTTACCTTATGCATACTATCATTATGTTTAATCCCAATAATTTAGATGAGGTGTGTGTGCAAGTCACTCATCTTGAGGCAAGAGGGAAAAACACTCGAGAAGAGGGTAATAAAAAGCCATTTAAGGGTAAAGGAAAATAAAAGGGTTTCAAAGGGAAGGGAAAGAAAAATGCATCTATTAAGAAGGAAGGAGAGAAATTAGCATGCAAACATTGTCCCAAAGAGGGTCACGATGAAGTTCATTGTTGGAAGCTTCATCCTGAAATGAAACTAAAGAAATTCAACAACAAAGGAAAACAAAATACAACTACAAACACTCAACGGGATTTGGGATCCAATTCAGGTGATGAAACTAAAATTACATCCATGGGTAAGAAGCGAAAAGAATCCATTGCTAGCACTAGTACTTCAAATTCACACAATGAAACTCCAAATGAAAAGAAGAGGATGGAACTTTTTCAGATTAGGGTGATCTCAAAGCATAGCAAAATTGATACTCTTTTCGATAATGGCTCTCAAGTCAATCTCATCTCTGAAAACATTGTCAAAAGTTTAAATTCGGAAACCATTCCACATCATAAACCATATCCATTAGGATGGGTGTGTGACAATGAACAATTACAAGTAACTAGAAAGTGTAAACTGAAATTCGCCATTACTGCAAATTTCATAGATGAAGTGGAGCTTGATGTTGTGTCATTAGACATATGTGGTATAGTTTTGGGTAGCCTGTATCTCTATGACAGAAAAGATATCCTCCATAGACATGCAAACAAATACCATTTGTTCAAAGATGGAGTAGACTATATTGTGAGAGCTCATAGCAAGAAGCTAAATCGTTCACTTGTTAATGTGGGGCAGATGAAAAGACTAGTGAATACAAGCAAGAATTTTGTGCTTCTAATGATCAAACCCGATAATGATGTTGATAATGAAGCTTTTAAAGGTTGTGATTCAAGATTGAAATATGAATTGGTTGATGTTGTTAACCAATATGATGAGATGTTTCAGGAACCAAAAGGATTGCCTCCCAAGAGAGGAATCCAACAATGAGATATAGTTGCAGCAAGATAGTCCTCTTCCTAACATTAGCATGTACAGGATGTTAGTGATGAAAAGTGCAGAAATTGAAAAGCAAATTCAAGAGTTTTTGGATAAAGGGATCATCAAGCCAATTTCTTCGCAATGTGGTTCACCTATTGTTTTGGTGCCAAAGAAGGATGGAACATGGCTCATGTGTGTGGACTTCCATGCATTGAACAAGATTACAGTAAAGAACCGTTACCCACTTCCTAGAATAGATTATTTACTTGATCAATTGAAAGATGCAAAGTATTTTACTAAGTTGGACTTAAGGAGTGGCTACCAACAAATTAGAATTGTTGAAGGAGACATTTGGAATACAACATTCAAAACAAAGCAAGGTTTGTTGGAATGGCTAGTTATGCCTTTTGGTTTATGTAATGCCTCTGCTACCTTCATGCGTGTGATGAATGATGTGTTGAGGCCATTTCTTGATGCATTTGTTATAGTTTACTTAGATGACATCTTAATTTTCAGTAAATCTCGTGATGAACATGTCATGCATGCTAGAAAAGTACTTGATGTCTTAAAGAAAGAACAGATGTATCTAAAGATGTCAAAGTGTGAGTTTGGAAAAACTTCTTTAGTTTACTTGGGTCATATTATTGGTAGAGGTGAGTTGAAAATAGATCTCTCCAAGGTTGATGTCATTTTGAATTGGCCAAGGCCCAAGACAATTACTGAGGTAAGAATTTTTTTGGGAGCAACCCAAATATTGGAGGAAATTCATTGCTATAGTAGCTCCTTTGCATGCATTGCCAAGTGTGAAAAAGGTTTTTCAGTGGGGAGGCAAACAGAAAAAGGCCTTTGATGTATTGAAGGAAAAGATCAGTTCAGCTCCAGTACTTGCACTTCCAAACTTGAGATGGTCATTTGAAATCCAGACTGATGCTAGTGACTACGCTATGGGTGCAGTCCTCATGCAACATGGTAAGCCTATCTGTTTTCATTCAAAAACTTTCAATGGTGCAATGATTAATTATCCTACATATGACAAGGATTTGTATGAATTGGTGCAAAGTGTGAAAAAGTGGAAACACTACTTGATGGGTAAGGAAACAATCATTCACATTGATCATCAACCATTGGAATACTTGCAATCTCAATCTAAGTTGCAACAATCAAGGCACTTTCGATGGATGGGTTTTCTTCAACAATTTAACTTGGTAATAAGGTATAAGAAAGGTATCTACAATAAAGTTGTTGATATGCTTTCTAGGCCTATTATTGGTGCAGCTACTTTACTCAAGCATAATTATGTTTTGCATGAAAGTTATATTGAGCAATATGCATTAGACAATGACTTTCAGGATGTTTATGCAAGCTTGAGTCAAGGTAACCAAGTAGAGGAATTGGATTATCATTTGCATGATAACTTGTTGTACCATCTAGAAATATTTGTATTCCATAGGGACGAAGAGTCAACATCATAAGAGAGGCACATACTTCTCTTATTGTTGGTCATTTCGGTGTAAGTAAGACGATGGCACATCTGTAGAGGTATTTTTATTGGCCTCGTATGCTTGAAAGTGTGTCACATTTTATTAAAGGATGTTCATTATCTGCAGTCACTAAGCCTAGAAATATGAAGTTATGATTGTACACACCACTTCTGGTTCCTTCATGGCCGTGGGAGAGTGTTTCTATGGATTTTGTAGGAGGTCTTCCATTGTCAAAAAGAGGTCATGATTATTTGTATGTAGTTGTGGATATGTTCAACAAAATGTGTATTTTGATGTCATGTAAAAGGCAAATTACAGTTGAACAAACTACTCAGTTATTCTTTTAGAATGTATGGGTGCATTTTGGATTTCCCACATCCATTGTTAGTGATCGAGATTCTTGCTTTGTTGGGAATTTTTGGTCAAGCTTGTGGGGATTCATGGACACCAAATTGAAAAAGAGTACAACATTTCATCGGCAAACAGATGGTCAAACAGAGGTCGTGAACATGATAGGGATACATCTTCTTCATGGGTACTACAAAAATCATCCTAAGTTGTGGGATGAACATTTGCACTACATTCAGCATGCTTACAACCAAGTCAAGCACTCTTCAACTCAAACATTGCCATTTGAGGCATGTTTGGGATACTTTCCTAAGTCTCCTTTGGATTTTATTTTTGGGAAAGATGTTTCTATTGATGGTCATAGTGACATAAACAAAGCAAGAAGGTTCATTGAAAAAATCCAATTGGTACACCAAAGAGTTCAAGAACAACTTGAAAAGATCCAAGGAAAGTACAAAGCAAGGCACGACAAGCATCGTGTAGATCACAAGTTCCAAGTCGGTGATGAAGTTTGGCTTCACATTAGCAAAGAGAGGCTTCAAGGAGAAGGTAAAAAGCTAAAACCAATTAGATATGGTCCATTCAGAATTTTGGAAAAGATTGGTAACAATGTCTTCAAATAAGATATTTCTTCATGTATGCAAATTTATGTTGTTGTTAATGTTCAAAACTTAAGGTTGTATGAGCCTCCTTTTATTGAATATGAAGGAGAAAATGTCCAAATTCCTTCCATTGAGGATTTTTCTCCTGAATACCTTGATGAACTACAACAAGACACCATTCTTGATAGAAGAACAAGGTCTTCAAAATGAGGGAATGTGGATTACCTTTGAGTGGGGCTCAAGGGAACAAATCCTTCAAAGGAAAAATGGATTGAGATTGGAAAGGTGAGGGAACTGTACCCTCACCTGTTGGACAACTAAAAGTGATATTTTGGGGTCGAAAAGGCTTCCAGTGGGGAGGAATGATCAGGTGCTCAAAAAATAGCTCAAAATTCAAAGTTGTCATATCAGTGTGGAACCTAGATGACTGCGTAGTGCTCATCATCCTGAATCCCACACAACTCATTTCACGCGAGATGGACACCGTATGCTCCCAGAATCATGTTCTGTTCACTTTCCCAAACAGGCAATTTCTAAAAAAAATTGACAGCCCAGTCAGCAGTCCATATTGCTGAAGTGATGATGACTCTACAGGTCTATGTGGCATTTTGAATGGTCAACAGGCTCCTTTGGCGAATGGTATGCTGACAAGTGTTAGTTTGTTATTGGACAATATTCTATGTTTCTTATTGGTTGGATTGATGGCCAGCCACGGGTTGACACGTGGCCTAGCCAGAGGCCACCACGTGGTAGCCCGGGGGCCACCAAAATTATGGATCAATTCTAGGCAAAGGTAGCAGGGGTTGATCCCATGACCTCACACAACAAGTCCAAAGACTCTACCAACACACTATCGCATTTGTTTCTTAACCATATAATTATCCACATATATTTAAATGCTAATAATGCACCATTTGGGGGTAGGGCCAACCCACAAGGGCCGTCCCTTGGTTGTACCAATAGAACACAACCACAGCCAGAGAGCAGTGTCGCGGCTCGAGCACGTGGTCCCCCACATGGCCACATTTTTCGGAAATAAGGTGTCAGAGGACATTTAATGCGTCCAACAAATTCGCCCGATTTTCAGCAAAATTGTTGCTCCGTTAGCACGTTTTGGGGCAAAATTATAGGATGATGCTGGATTTTGGGGAATTTGTAGTGCGATTAGCAGAAGATTGGGAAAGGCCATAATTTCTTCATTTTTTTACCAAATCAGGAGCAGAAAGAGGCTATACAAGCATTTTTGGGCATTTTGGAGCCATTAGGACAAGTTTCATAGCTTTCTGGGCATTGTAAACTGATGTATTCACACTTTTGAGCATAATAGAGAGGGCCAAGCCATTGGAAGTTGGACCAAGGAGACATAGCCTAGGAAGGGTGAACTCCTCCATTATGTGTTGTTGTGATATTGTTTATGGTGATGTTTATGTCTATTATATATTGTTGTTTAGTCATTTGTTTATGTTAATTTTCACATAAAAATTACATAAAAGCACTCAAAAACCGATGTTTAAACTTGCAAATAATTTCATAAATCTTCAAGAACTTTCAATATATTCTGAAAAAAGGAATTTTAGCACAGCAAAGCTAATTTTCTCAATCAAATCAATCTGTGAACACTACAAAAATTGACAGATCTTGTATATTTCCTGTGAAATTGTAGCATATTCAATGGTTAGCCTATCTCCTAAAGCAACAAAGTCAAACCAAGCGCATGGACAAATGGAAAAAGGCAACAAGATGGTGAATGTCCTATCTAGCACATTGAATAAGTGATTGAGTCGTCATTATGGAGAACTCAAAGTTGCAGTCAACTCATTGTGTGGCATAAGCATGGAGATAAAGTATATTGAGATTGTTACGTGGCAGAAAAATTGTCATCAGGCGAGTGTGATATCTTCATGGAATCAAGCAATGCTAAAGAATAACACGTCTATGGGCTACATTTTCATATTTACCCATTGGTCATAAGTAAGGCATAGGAATTTGAACTAAAAATTAGCAGCAAAACACTTAGTTACCATTTCTCCTTTTAATTTGTAACTTTTTAATTTTGAAGTTGTTATTTCAAAAACACTATATATAGATCTCGCTAGGCAGAGTGAGGAAGATATAGAGGCTTGAGTTTTGAATTAATGTATGACTAATTGTGGATCCTTCCTTTAACTTGTGCATTCATGAGTAATTGAGATCGCTTGAAGGGTAGGTTCCTATGTTTTTCTAAAGTTTGTGCGATCACTTGGAGGGCCCCCTTGCGGATGTACAACCCATCTATAGTATACATCTTTTATTGTCTCATTCATTTCCATATATAATTGAGCTCGCTTGAAGAGTAGGTTCCTGTGCTTTTCTAATGTTTGTGTGGTTGCTTGGAGGGCCCCCTTATGGAAGTATGACCCGTTTATATTATACATCTTTTATTGTCTCATTCATTTTCATATAATTTTGATGTTATGTTTTCATACTAAGTACTATGTTTTTAACATTGTTTTAATTGATTTACTTTCTAATCATTTCTATGTGTCTTTATAGATAATAAACAAGCACTTGGGAAAATTCTAAAATAATTACATCTAAATGATTCATATTCTTGCTGAAGAATCATTATATTCTTGCATTTAGATTTACAGAATCATTCATTAATATTAGATCTCATTTCATGCTAATTTTACATGTTTTTTAGATCAAATTTACAATCTTTTATAGGATAAGTTTGAGTGCTTTCTAAGACTAAATGTACCTGGTTTCTTAGATTAAATTTGTATTTTTTAATAGATTAATCTTACATGCTTTCCTAGATTAAAACTCCATGCTTTCATAGAATAATTCTTTATGTTTTCTTAGATTAAGAGCTCATGCTTTTGTAGAATAATTTCAATTCTTTCTTAGAATAGATTTATATGCTTTCATAGATTAAATTTATAGGGTTTTGTAGATTAAATTTACATGCTTTCCTCGAATATACTTATATGTTTTCATATATTAGATTTATATGTTTTCATAGAATAACTTCGCATGCTTTCCTAGAATAATATTTGCATGCTTTCTTAGAAAAAAATGTATCTTCTTTCCTAGATTAAGTTTTAATGCTTTCATAGAATAAGTATTCATTTGCTTCCTTAGATTAACATTTCTGTTTCTTTCATAGAGTAATACTTTCTTTCGTGTCAATTTATTTCCAGTAGAATTGAAAGCTAAAATCGATCTTATACTTCATAGTTTTACAAACTCTAATTGATAATTTAATGTAATGGAATTTAAAGCATAATTAAATTGATCGACATTTTTGGCATCGTTGTCGAGGAAGTATACGTAGGATTTAGCTTTTAATTTAGATTTCTCTTTAAGTTACACAACTCTAGATAGGAGGAAGGGTAAGACGAGAGTAAGAACCTACGCATCACAATGTGAGGTTCCTCTTAACCTTAGTTGTTGTATTGCATGTCATTCTTAGTTGTTGTATTGCATGTCATTCTTAGTTGCATAAGTTAAACTTCATACATTTTAGAATGCATGTATGGAGAAAGAGATTCTACAGGTAGATTCATTAGAGGAAGAACTTCAATTCCATAATCACCTACCAACCCCACTAGATCATGTGCTGCAACAAGAGCCACATCATAATTTTCTAGTCTTGCAGATAGAAGAAGGCATCCTGAGATACAAAGATCTGAAATCAGAACTAGATAGGAACCAACTTCTTCAATAGAAGCAATCGTAAACAAACCAAAATCTTCAATTGATGAAGTTATCTTTCTTTCTTGTTCAATGGGAGAACAACTTGTTGCACAAGAACTTGAGATACCTATCGAAGGAAAAGAATAAGGAGGAGAAGAAGAAGGAATCTTCTTCAGAAGACCAATATGTGAAGAACCAAAAGAAAGGAATCGAATTGAAGAAGCTTATTATCTCAGTTCTGTAGAATCAATGGCAGAAGGTGAAGGAGAAGTATTCCCTCCTTCTGATGGACATGAAAAAATATTAGGAGGAGGAGGAGGTGAAATACCACCACTTAAAGGTGGTCCAGGAGGAAGAAGACCACCTCCCAGAGGTGGAAGAGGTGGTAGAGGAGGTGGAGGAAGAAGATAATATGGAGATGATGACAATGAAGAAGATCCTTATGGATTTCCCATCCAGGGTACTAATACAAATGTCAATGTGAAGAATATCTCTTCATCTTTACTTCCTAAACTTACATGGTATGAGATCAGAAGATCCAAAAACTTTTCTTTTTGAATTTGAAGCACTTTGTAGAAGTTATGATTGCTTACAATACAGTCAAAAATTGAAATTTTTTCCTACTACATTAAAAAATGAAGCTCTTAAATGGTTTATGGGACCAGTAACTAACTATGTAAGATCGTGGGATAGAATGCGACAACTCTTTTTATAAAAATATAAAGATTATTGCATACAACATGATCTTAAAGAGGAAATCTTTAAAATGAGCCAAAAAGAGGATGAGAATCTTGAGGACTTTGTAGAAAGATTGTTTTATAGTGTTAAAAGGGAAAAATTATGCAAATTAGGATTTGACACCTTAAAAGCCATTTTACTTAGAGCAACTAGGGATGAATGGATTGATCTCATAAATATAATGGGTAAAGTGGATGTATCTCAACTTTAATTTGAGTAAATATGTGAATTTTGTAAGCATATATCAAGAGAAAGGGAAAAGTATGACAAAATCACTTAGGACCTAGCTATGGCAATAGAAAGTAAATCAACATCAAGATCGGTAAGTAGAGTTGAACTTGGTAATTCACTAGGAAATTTCAAAACAAATATTCTTGTCAATCTAAGTGAACAAAAAGATATGTTATAAATGCAAAATAACCAAAAAATTGAGAATGTTGCATTATCTATATTTTTTCCTAGGTGTAGAAAGTAGAATCCTTTGAGAGAATGTCCAATTAATAACATTGAAATTTGTATCATTTGTGCACAAACTCATGCTACAAAGGATTTTACATCATTAATAGGATTGAAATAAATCTACTAAGAAGATAGTAGAGAAAATCAAGCACTAAAAATCTCTTCTTTGTGGCCCCAAGGAGACCTTGGCAGCCCCAACAATTAGGTATGATGTAAGACCTTTCCCAAAAATCTCAAACGTATTCACAACAACCTCAAAATAATTGGACTACACCATTTAATTAGTAAACTTGGCCACCCTAACCTCAAAATAAATCTTGGAAATAAGCTTGGTGAGGTTTTTTTGACAGTGTTGGACCCGCCAACATTTGGGGGATCTCCCTAGTAAGAAGCCACAACTAGACCTCGGATTGTTTGGATTAGGAGTCCCAGTAGTAGGTGGTAGTGTAATGCCTTGACCGTGGTAGCGCACAGAGATAAGTATCATAACTTTGGACTGAAGCAAGTGTGACCTTACAGCGAGTCAAGTGAGATGCATGGGGGTTCTAACACATAGAGGGTGAAAGGAAGTGTGTCCCTTACAAGCATGTAATAATACGTAGCCTAAAAGGAACACACGAGTAGAATGACATCACAAGCTGAAATGCACAATAGTCCACAAAACAAAGTGACGAGTTAATCCAACAACATGCATTCAACAAAATTCATACAATTGCATACAAATCAGTTCATAAGCAAATGCGTAAGTTAAACAACATACATTGCTAAAGAAACTAGAATAGTCCAACTACAATAACAACATATGCATGAAAGCATGTTGGCTCAGTTATTATTATTATAAGTCATTTTCATCCATACATACATCGTTGATCGACACTAGCCCTAATAGTGGAACATTATAGTCAAGAACACCTTCTCCTCCAAAGAAGTATACTTGCTCTACGTTGTGGAGAAGCCAAGGCTCGTCACAATATTCCCAAGCCTTTCCTAACCATAAGCCTAGACAAAATCTTGGCTCCCAAAAGCCACTTCTATGAGTTATGAGGTTCTGTTGATAACAAAGGGTGGGGTGACCCTTGACATTCCCTTTTGTGACCCTCTAACTACCCTCATGACTCTTCAACTTCCTTACAAGTAACTCATTACATAACATGATGACATTTCACATTCCACTAATGACACTTGGAATTTCACTTACAACATATTTACAAATAATATTACATTTTCCACATGTACCCATGTAAGACAAAATAGGATAGGGACATCCTAACAAGACAAAACTCTATGACTCTGAAGTTTGGGGAAATACCAACTCGGCAACCTCCACTTGCTACTTCTCGATTACATTCCAAGCTTAGTATTGCATGATGGTGTCCTCAAACTGCATGATGTTGTCTTCCTAAAGGTTGACTCTTGCCTCCATTGCATCTGAGTGTATGGTCTCAGAACCCATATCCAACTCATTCTAAAGCATGACCAGCATGATGTTGACCTTGACATGACCACCAAATGTACTTCTGCATGTTGTATGCTTTCAACTCTGAGTCTTCTCTAGTGGCCTCTCATCTTAGCTGATCCACATACTCATTGATCTCTAGCCAGACTTGATTCTTGTGTTTAGCATTGGTGAGGGAACTTGTACCTATTCACTCTTTTCCTCAATTGTTGGTTGTTCTTGCTCATCAACCTATATTGGCATTGTTTTCTTTGTCATTGAACCTTGCCTTTGTTCTTCTTCCCGCTTCTGCTTCTCTTCCTGTTCTTTCCTCCTCAGCTCCCATCCTTCCTTCATTTGTTGTTCTTCTTGGCGCAATCTCAGTTTTTCTACCTGCGAGCTCTGTTTTTCTCTCTTCCTATGCTCTGGTTTTTGTGTCCTCTGCTTCCTTTTAATTTTGCTGCCAAAGCAGCTGTCTACATGAAGATTGAATCCGCTTTACTTTGCAGCTTTGTTCTCCCTCTATTATGTCAGCAACTTCCTCTTTCCTTTATCTTGTACTGGATTGTTGCCTGTCGCTATTGTTGTTGGACTTGCTGCCATGTTAGTGTTGACTCCTTTTCTATGAGCAGTTGAGTTTCCACATACATTGGCAAGTTAACTGGCACTTACTCAGCTGCTTCCCCAGTATTGCTTTCAGTATTCTCCCTTGAAGCATCCCTCTTTGGTGCCATGGTACAATTACTGTTGGAGGGAAGAGCTTCACGAGTGTGGTGCCTGTGGGATAGAAGGGACACTCATGGAAAGCAAACATTAGCTCTTACAAATCTAATTTCACAACAATATCAAGCATCTATCATGACATATGATGAGAGGGATTGTGTAATTTTCACGACAGGGTGACCGACTGACAATGGGAACTGCGCACTGTGCAGTCCTAGTAGTCAGTGTGGAAGCTTGATGACTGGAACTGCGCAATGGGTAGTTCAGTCTAGGCCAGGGCCTAGGAGAGACTGCGCATTACTAAGACTCAGTGGCCATGCTGGGAGACTAGCTCCTGGAAATGCGTAGTGCGCAGTTGGAGCCAGGACAAGAAAGCCTCTGTGCAATTCCAAAAGCCAAGGCAAAGGCCTTGAGCTCCTAGATTGCATAGTGCATGTAGTGAAGTGTGAGATCCGAGCAAGGGGAGCCCAAATCTGCCCATGGGAGTGTGAAAATCAAGTAGATTTGAAGGATGATGTGATTCTAGGTGCATATCTTACTAAGTGTTGATGCATGCATGTGAAACAAATGCATCAATTTATTAAACTGAAGGAAAACGAAGCATGTGAAGGGAGTCGCCACAATAACAACCATTGGTGAAAAAATGGGAAAACTCATGCGACACTTGGGAAAGGCAATCTATAACTTGAAACAACACTTCTACAAGCTAAAACAAGTGAAAACGCCAACATTCATTCATTGAAATAAGTGAAACAACACTCACACCATCTAAACAACAAAAAGCGACAAAAAAAGCAGCAAAAGATGATAAAAACAAAACCTACCTGGAAAAGTGACGACAATGCTCTGAAGGATCCTTGATCTCCTCAGGAATGCTAGAGTTTGATGATAAAATGTACAAATGAGCTCTAGAGGCATCCATTACATAGAATTGAGCATATTGGAATTTATGGCGTGCATGCCTGAGATCAAGGACAAAAGCGACACTTGGCAAAAACTTCTAAGGATAGTAATGTGCGACCTTCGAGAAACTAATAACAAATCCTTTCTTCTTAGTGATGCTTCTTTCCCTTTAGTTTTCTTCCTTTTCCTGGGGGGGGGAGGGGAGACCTGCAATGCATTGCTTAGAAATATTGCATAGTTCTGGGAAGGACTAGGAAACTCTCTTGCTCATGCACTGCGAAGTTTCTGAGCACAGTGAGGTCCTGCGCAATTCCTGGGTTGAGTGGCTCTGGGCTGCCTCTCATGTTTTGCGTAATTTCCCAACTTAAGGTTTTTTGTCCACTAGCTCTGTGCAATTTTGGAGTTGAAGGCTCACTGTCAGCTTGAACTGTGCAATTCCCGAAAGCAAGGTTGGTTGCCCTCAAGGGTTACACAGTTCTCTAAGGCAAGCCCGAAACTGGGTGGGAACCAAGTCAAGAGATTAGCTTGCGGGTTGGACAGTAAACCAAGTAACAAAACACAAGCCATAATGCAAAGGATGAAGTTCAATCAAACCACAAGTACTTGGGTCAATGTTAGATGAGATGTTGTAGTTTAGAAGGGAAGCTCCAAAACGAAGCAAAGGAAAAATTTTGGAGGGCGGTTGTAGATGCTACAACATTGGCGACAAACTGGTAGAACTCCAGCTCTCTGTATGGACCTTGTCTTGTATAAAGCGATTCTAACTCTTCTAGAAGTATTGTTCGATTCTTTGATCATCATAGCTTCTTCACTAACTTGAGTTAAAGATGTAGTCCCTACCATTCTCTTTATCGGCAACACACATACTAAGCCAAGTAAACTGATTTGTTTCAATTGGGGATGAGGGGTATATAAATTCACAAGTAATATAGATTTTCAAAGTTTTAGTTTCATCTTTGGTGTTTCTCCGTTGCCAGCAGGCCTGGACAGTACCCTGGCGAAGTCAATTTAGGAACACAAGCATTGCTTCGCTACCAGCAAGCTTGGACAGTACCTCGACAAAGTTACTTGCTTCACCTCTTTGTGCATGAATCCCTTCTCTTCTTTAGCCTTTATTTTATTTTTTCATTTCATTTTTAAAATAACTGTGCATAGGCACTTATTTATTCATGAGGCAGAAGATAGGTCCCAACTTATTGAGAGCAGAAGAGGTTTCGCAACAGTGCTTGCCACATATGACTCCCCCAATGCATGAGCAATAGGATCATGTAATTCTGGTGGAGGATACGAAAATTGTGAATTGGATTGATTTTCAATGTGAACATGCGAGTGATGAGGAGATTGGGCAGATTCAATAGATTTTTGATTGGAATTGGAATTGACCTCAAGGCTACGAGAACCTGACATAACCATCAGCTCGAGTTGAAGTTCCTTGACAATTTGAGGAGTTTCCACTTCATTAGAAGATGGACCATCAAAAACCAATGGCTTAGAAAGATCAAAAATGCCAAATCAGAATCGTGATTAGATGAATGAATGAGAATATCATGACAGCCACGATCAGAAAATTCAATATGATGAACAACGACATCCTCATGATCTGACAAATCACAAAGAGGGGAAGATAAAAAGAGATCAATTTCACCCTCTATGCTTTTGGAAAGGTAAGATGAGATATTGGGTGGATCCAGAGAGATAGATTTGTCCTCTCCGCAATCAAATGAAAGACTAGCATCCCACGCATTATGCACATCATCAGAAATGGAAACATCTAGAAGTGGATTTTCACAAGATGGAACAGAAATAGTAGAATCATGGCAGATGTCAAGATTAAGCAAATGAGGTGCAGACAGAACGGGGTCATCCGTCACCATAGATACTTGTTCAGAATCCCACACATGCTCATCAAAAATGATAGCGTAGGTTGGTTTTTCAACACCAACTCCATCCCAAACTTGATCCTCATGAACATCTCATGTGAGATTCAAAACGGATGAACACAATACACCAAAATCCGGAGGATCAAAGGAACCAAACAGTGGAGGCTGAGGAGATAAGACCACATGACAACCATCGGGCTTGCAGTCCAAATTTGCACAGAAATCTTAAGTAGGTGGGGTAGGATGAGATGGTGACATATCAACAGGTGGATTCTCAACTTCTCCCACCTCAACCTATGGATCTAGAGCTATTTGATGAGAAGGAGACAAAGGGTCACTTGGGAAAGCAACCTTACCTGTCTCAGATTTAGAAGCTCTAACACCGAGGTATGCCAAGAGAGGTTCGAAAGATTCTAACTTATGTGGATTCTCAAAGATGTGAAAAAGATATTAAAATATTTACTCCAAAAAATTCCATTCAACTTCATCTTTAGAAAATGTATAACAATAATGAAGAAAATGATCGTGAAAATTCTCAATTGATTCGTCAGGTGCTTTTCGCAATTTTAAAATCTTGCGATTAAGTGTTTTATGGTCATAAAAGACGAAAGCACGGCCTAATTCTCTGATCATGTGGTTGAAAGAGTGTATAGAGGTTGCGGGAAATGTGTGACACAATTGCTTAATGCTCCCTTCGAATGTATAAATGAACAACCCATAGGCAATGCCATTTTAGGAGACTTCATTCCTGTCACAGAAACCCAAAAAGGAAACTGCATGGATTAACAGGGATACTCCACTTTTGCCATCAAATTTGAGTTGTGACAAGTCATCTATAACATCCACCAGTATATAGAAATCATGAGCATGAGAAAAACATGTCGAAGTTGAGATTGGGATATAAGTCATGAATGACATGCAGAAATTCAAAATAGATTGACGAGCTCATATTGTCATCTGGCCCTCCTTCTAGTGCCATAAACGTTAACAGTGTTGGACCCGCCAACATTCAGGGGATCTCCCCGGTAAGAAGTCCCAACTAGACCTCAGACAGTTTAGAATAGGATTCTCAGTAGTGGGTGGTAGTGTAATGCCTTGACCACAGTAGTGCGCAAAGATAAGCATGATAACTTTGGACTAAAGAAAGTGTGTGACCTTACAGCGAGTCAAGTGAGATGCATGGGGGTTCTAGCGCACGGAGTGTTAGAAAATTATATATTGTAGAGAAATGGAACACATCAAATATATTGCAGAAATATAAACACAGAAAACGCATAAAACAAGAGAGACACAAATATACATGGTTCACCCAATTTCAGCTATGTCCATGGAGAAACGACCATTCCTTCCATTTATATTATCCAGCAAAATGAAGAGATACAACCTACAACAAACTCGTTGTAATTCCCTCTTCTCTCTCACACAATCTCCTCTCTCTTTCTTGCTCAGAATATAGATCTACATAGACACAATACAATTCCCTCATATATAGCGAGGGGTTTCCTTCTAAGGCAAAAAACCCTAAATTAAACATAACTTCGATCGTCAAATTTATGCCTAATGAATGGCCTAAATTGACTACGAAATTACAACATTTTACAAGGTAATTTTACATCTATTTTTAGATTTAGGGGGCGTTGCCCTCAATCCCCAGCCCGGGGGGGCTCCAAATAATCATCGTCGCCCCACTGGACCCCCCTAGAATTGCACATAGACGGGTGTTGTTGCGGCCACATTATGAAATGGGGTCCAATGCGGCGATACCTCTAAATAAAGAAGATAATTAGGCTCCACACTCAACATGTGGGGGGGGGGAGGAAGTGTGCCCCTTAGAACCCTGTAATAGTATGCATTCTAAAAGGAACACATGAGCGGAATGACATCACAATTTGAAATGCAGAATAGTCCACAAAACAAAGTGACAGGTTAATCCAACAACACACATTCAACAAGATTCATGCAATTTCATTCAAAGTAGTTCGTAAGCAAATACATAAGTTAAACAACATGCATTGCTAAAGCAACCAAAATAGTCCAACTACAATAACAACATATGCATGAAAGCATGTTGGCTCAGTTATTATTATTATAAGTGAAATTTCCATCCATACATACACCATTGACAACCACTAGCCCCAATAGTGGAACATTATGCTCAAGAACACTTGATCCTCCAAAGAAGTATACTCGCTCTACGTAGTGGAGAAGCCAAGGCTCATCACAATACTCCCAAGCCTTTCATAAGCCTAAGCCTAGCCAAAATCTTAGCTCCCAAAATCCACTTCTATGAGTTATGAGGTTCTATTGATAACAAAGGGTGGGGTGACCCTTGACATTCCCCTTCGTGACTCTTTGACTACCCTCATGACGCTTCAACTTCCTTACAAGTAACTCATTACATAACATAATGACCTTTCACATTCCACTAATGATGCTTGGAATTTCACTTACAACATATTTAAAAATATTATCAAATTTTCCTCATGTACCCATGTAAGAAAAATAGGCTAGAGACAGCCTAACAAGACAAAACACTATGACTCCAAATTTGGGGAAAGACCAACTTGGAAACCTCCACTTGGTGCTTCTTGGCCACATGCCAAGCTTGGTACTGCATGATGGTGTCCCCAAACTGCCTAATGTTGTCTTCTTGAAGGCAGACTCTTGCCTCGATGGCATTCAGGTGTATGGTCTCGGAACCTGTATCCAACTCATTCTAAAGCATGAGCAGCATGATGTTGACTTGACAAGACCACCGATGTACTTCTGAATGTTGTGTGCATTCAGCTCCAAGTCTTCTCTAGTGGCCTCTCATCTTAGTTGCTCCATGTACTCATCGATCTCTAGCCGGACTTGGTTCTTGTGTTTAGCATTGGTGAGGGAACCTGTACCTTTCCACACTTTTCCTCAGTTGTTGGTTGTTCCCGCTCATCAACCTATATTAGCGATATTTTCTCTGTCATTTCACCTTGACTTTGTTCTTCTTCCCGCTTCTACTTATCTTCCTGTTCTTTCTTCCTCATCTACCATCCTTCCTTTGGTTGTTGTTTGCTTGCTGCGATCTCAGTTCTGCTACCTGCAAGCTCTTCTTTTCTCTCTTCTATTGCGTTGTTGTCTATGTCCTGTGCTTCCTTTTGCTTATGTTGCCAAAGTTTCCTGCATGAACATTGAATCCACTTTTACTCTGCATCTTTGTTCTCCCTCTATTATGTCAGCAACTTCCTCTTTCCTTGGTCTTGTATTGGATTATTTCCTTTTACTAGTATGGTTGGACTTGCTGCCATGTTAGTGTTGACTACTTTTCTATGCGCAGTTGAGTGTCCTCATACATTGGCAAGTTAACTACCACTTTCTCAACTTCTTCCCCGGTACTTCTTTCAGTGGTCTCTCTTTAAGCATCTCTCTTTGGTGCCATGGTATAATTACTACTGGAGAGAAGTGCTTCAAGGGTGTGGTACATGTGGGATAGAAGGGGCACTCATGGAATGCAAACATTAGCTCTTACAATTCTAACTTCAAGGCATGATCAAGCAGCAACCATGGCATCTGATGAGAGGGATTGTGCAATTTTGACCGACAGGGGTGACTAACTGATTGTGGGAACTGCGCGCTGTGCAGTGCTAGCAATCAGTGTGGAAGCTTGATGACTGGAACTATGTAATGCGCAGTTCAGTCTAGGCCTGGGAGAGACTACGCATTGCGCAGTCTCAATGGCCAAGTTGGGATACTGGCTCCTGGAACTACGCAATGTGCAGTTGGAGCCATGCCAAGATAAGTTTTGCACAATTCCAGAAGCCAAGGTAGAAGCCTTGAGCTCCCAGATTACGCAGTGCATACAGTGAACTGTGAGATACGGGCAAGGGGAGCCTAGACCTTCCCATGAGAGTGTTAAAATAAAACAGATGTTAAGGATGATGTGATGCTAGGTGCATATCTGACTAAGTGTTGATGCATGCATGTGAAACAAGTGTAGCAATTGATTAAATTGATGGAAAACAAAGCATGTGAAGGGAGTCACCACAACGGCAACCGTTGGTGCAAAAACAGGAAAACTCATGCGATGCATGGGAAAGACAATTTATAACTTGAAACAAAACTTCTACCATGACTTCTACAAGTTAAAACACCAACAGACATTCAATGAAACAAGTGAAACAACACTCGCACAAGCTAAACAACAAAAAGTGACAAAAAAAGCCGGAAAAGACGATAAAAGCAAAACTCACCTAGAAAAGCGACGACAATGCTTTGAAGGCCACTTGATCTCCTCGGGAATGCTAGAGTTTGATGATCGAATATAAAAATTAGCTCTAGAGGCATCCATTACATAGAATTGAGTAGATTGGAATTTATGATGTGCATGCCTAAGATTAAGGACAAAACCGACACTTAGCCTAAACTTCTAAAGATAGCAATGTGTGATCTTTGGGAAACTAATAATAGATCCCTGCTTCTTAGTGATGCTTCTTGCCCTTTAGTTTTATTCCTTTCCCGGGGGCAGAACCTGTCATGCATTTCCCAAAAAGATTGCACAGTTCTAGGAAGGACTGGGCAGGTCTCTAGCTCATGCAGTGCGTAGTTTTTTAGCACAGTGAGGTCCTAAGCAATTTCTAGGTTGAGTGGCTCTAGACTGCCTCTCATGTTCTGCATAATTTCTGAGCTGAAGGTTGGATTTCCACTAGCTCTTTGCAATTTTTGAGCTGAAGGCTCATTGTCTGCTTGAACTGCGCAATTCCCGAGAGCAAGGTTGGTTGCCCTCAAGGATTGCGCAGTTCTCTAAGGCAAGCTCGGAATTGGGTGGGAACCAATTCAAGATATCGTCTTGTGGGTTAGACAGTAAACCAAGTAAGAAAACACAAGACATAATGCAAAGGATGAAGTTCAATCAAATCACAGTTACCTGGATCACTGCGAGATGAGTTGTTGTAGTTTAGAAGGGAGACTGCAAAACGAAGCAAATGGAAAATTTTGGAGGGTGGTTGTAACTGCTACAATAAGTTCATATGGAGAAAAAAATCCACAATATTACCCATATTATCCTTAATATCTCCAGTACTAATCTCAATACAATCCACCTCCACCGTAACTTCAGTTCCACCCACAGTTTACTTCTAGTCAACCTCTCCTATTACCCTCTTCACAACCACCTAAAAGACCTACTCCCACTTAATTACCTATACAACCACTTCCAAACCCAAACAATAAAGTAACTCAACACACTTACAATGCTAAGGTGCAAATTAAACATACATGATATCTCCTCTTGATCTAAAAGATATTCATCATAGATCAAGAAGAGTATTGCAAAAAAAGGATCCCCCTGTTGTCATTGAAAAACAAAAAGAGAAAGAAAATCTTGACAAAATAGATGACATGGAAATAAGATTGTTGACACCTAATCCGAAAGGAATATGGTAAATATTGTAAATATTGTCAATTATGCATTTGAGCAAACCAAAATACCTTGGAATTTAAATCCAAAGAGTCTCTCCACTCATGTATAAATTCATGGTATGGCTAATGCAATAAAATTTCAATTCATGGAGTTACCTCCTAGCATGATATGGTATCAAAGCCAACTCCTATTATTAGTCATATGGTCCTTGTAACTCCTCTCTCCCTTGACAGAAAATATGTATTTGATTCCCTGCATGGTAAAATTTCTCTGTCGATTCTCTGTCTCAAACCTTCACATTTTCTCTGCTCTTTTGATTGAAGTTGCATTGACCATAATCAATCATTACACTTGTATTTTGTGTTAAAGAATGTGCGAAGATAAATTAATGTGTTGAAGTGTTGGACCATTTTGATGTTGCATGTGAAGCCCTGCAAACCGTGACTCTTGGTGTTGTGTTTGATCGAACGTTGATTTGCATTACCGTGGAATGGGACATTGTTGTTGGAGCCGGAGCGAGCTTGTGCGTTTTTCGGACTATGGATTTGATTGAAATTTTTGGGCTGATGAATGAAAGTTGTGAATACTGCGTTGGATCTCCATATATATTCGAAAGTGAATGTGTTTTGACGGATCGTATGGCTGAATGGTGTAATAGTATATGCAATGGAGAGTTGAAGTTGGTATGACGTCTTATGCTGAATTATTTTAAACAATTCTGGTCATACATATGGTGTTATGTTAAACAAAAAGAAGTTTTATTTTGCATTGAAAAGGACAAAGTCCATACATGCGTTGAAATTTCTTTTATGGCATGTGTTGAATAAACTTTTTATGAAGGTCGCGAGGTTCATATGGTTACCCACACTCATAAATGCATGAGATGACATATAATAAGTTTTTAAAAGGTATGATTTATTATACATGATACGTTGAATTCTTATGGTGGGTATATGTACTATAAGGGAGCATAGGAGGGTTTGTTTTAAAAAAGCATGAAAAGGCCTATATGGTGATGTTTACATTATGAACTGCATTATATAATATGGTTTAATATATGGTATAGTGGTATACCATGTATGGTGGAGAAATAGCATATGCACAATGAAGAGTGAAGATGGTAGAAGGAAAAAAGTTTGGTTATAATTATTTTGGAAATCAAAAATACATTTTTTTTTTAATGATGTATTTACGAATCTCCATTGTGGAAGTAGTTCTCTCTAGTAAAGAGAACTACCATGAGTGATCCCAGAAAATAAAACACACTCTCATTTTCAATGAGTTGTGGAAATGGGTTCGTGAAGAAGAAGGAGACAATGCACTAGAAAAGCCTACTTCAAATAAGGAGATTTCCATTTGGGAAAACAAGAACAGCAAGGCCTATTCTCTGATAGCAGCATCAATAAATGAAGAGGTGAGTCGACATATATCTCCATTTTCAAATGCTTTTGAAGCCTTACATAAGTTGAAGGAATTGTATGGCTCATACTCTGAACTTGAAGTTGTTCAATTGATGATAAATAAATATTCCTCTCATATATTATGTCAAGACGATATATCCCACCTATTCACGTTATCTTGAATCATTAGAAGCAAGTGGTAACATGATCCAGGTGGATATTGGTGGCCACCCGCTTATTCCATGTGGACCCCCACCATTGTTTCTTTCAATTTTTCATTTTCCTTAATTGTAGCACAATTTACTATTTTTGGCAATTTTTTGCGTCCTGAACTTCCAGAGCCATTTTGAGGCCCTAAACGACGTTTTTTTGGCAATATTCCTCCAAGTAATTTCATTGAGCACACGTTTTCAGTTGTATTCCTCGGAGAGATCTTTCCAACAAGGTATCATGCACATCAAATGGAGATAATATGACCAAGTTACAACCCTGGGAAGTTGGTTGCCCAACTAATCGCAACGGGGCCCATAAACTCTTGGTGTTACATCTCCTCGAGTTAGGGTTTTGGTTGTTTAGGGTTTCCTCTTATTGTTCAATAATAAAAAGGGCCTTGAGCCTCATTGTAACTCAGTTAAGAGGCATGTAGCTACCACATCTCTTCTCAGAGATAAGCTACTATCGCCCGAGCTAATCTCATTTCCATTCTATTTGTAAGCATATTTCATTATTTGATATTAATGAAAGATTGTGTTATTTCTGCCGCATCTTTGTATTTATGGTTATATTTATAATTTGTTGCATTCTTGTTTAAATTTGGATGAGTGGTATCAGAGCGGTCTGCTCTTTCTCTGTTTTCTTAGCATGTCCTTAATGAGGTCGGGATATGAGGAGTTAGGGCTCGAACTGGTTGAACCTTTGCAAGACCGGCCTCAACAATCCCGGCGGCCTCCCATGGGGGAAGAAAAGAAAGACAAGGGAGCAAGATATCCTATCAAAATATTGCTCAAGGAGGCCCTTGACAAACAAAGGAACGCGATGATGGATAACTTTGCCCAGATCCTTCAACGGTTTCCCATCGACGATGCATCCACATCCACACCTTTTAAGGTACAAGTAAACTTTGACATTCCCATCTTTGAGGGTCAAATAGATGAAGACACAATAGATAAATGGTTGAATCTACTAGAAGGATATTTTTTTGTTCATGGTTTTTCCAGCCGAGAAAATATTACTTTTGCTCTTCTCAAAGTCACCCCCACGTCAAGGACTGGTGGGAAACTTATTGTGAGCAGAAGGATGAAAGTACAACCTCACCGTTTCATCTGCTCCCACTTGGAATTCATTCCAGGACACCATCAAGAACTAGTACTACCCTGTCGAGAGCTACGAGGACAAATACATAAAGTGGACCACACTAAGGCAGGGAAGGGGCCAAGATGTGTTGGAGGTTACCAATGTTTTTCATACCCTTCACACAAAGTTGGGTATCAAGGATTCTGAGAAACATTTTGTACTCAATTACCGTGGCTTCCTACATAGATACATCCAGGACGAGATGGAGTTCCTGGACATCTCCTCGCTTGGCACAGCGTACTGATATGTTGTCAAGATCGAGCAGAACTTTAAATAGAAGAAGCGAGACTTTGGTCTGTGAATACGAAGCAAGGGAAAGGTGCCCCAAAACTGCAAAACAAAGGACAAAGCCATGGTGAGACGACCCCGAACAACCCGCCAAGGCCACAAGCAAAGGACAACACTGTGAAGCCGAATAACGACACGGGAAAGTGGTGTGAGTTCTATAAGAGCTCCACCCACAACGCAAGTGAGTGTTGGGCCAAGCAGTCACTGGTGGCCAAAATGAAGGCTTCATAATCATATGCATGTTCTGACTCTGAGTCAGAACCCGACAAGGGGAATGACAAAAGGAAGCAGATTATTGGTGTGGAGCCCAATGCCACCGTTGCCACCATAAAGATCCAGAAGGAGGAACCCGAATATCTAGAGGAGGAGCATCTCTTCCACTCCCAGATGTGGGTAAAGGGTTCCCCAATACAATTCATTGTTGTAACGGGAGCCAAAAGAACCTCATTGCAGCAGAGATCGTGAAGTGGTTGGGCTTATCAATCATAGCACACCCACAACCGTACACCATCAAGTGGCTTCACCAAGGACGAGATCTGCACGTGAACCAACAATGTCGCCTTCCATACAGCATCAAGCCCTTCGCGAATGAGGTATTATGTGACGTTACTCCCCTTGATGTTTGTGATGTATTATTAGGCCAACCATACTTGTGGAAGTGGCATGTTGTGTATGATTCAAGGCCTCGTGTTGTTATTGTTACATTGGGAAATAAATTGTATAGGATACCAGAGGTAGCACCGCATACCGCCATTTCTCTTGTTACTACAAAACAATGCAGTAAGCTCATTTCAAAATCTGGGATATTTGTTTTCCGGATGATACGCCCTCAAGGAAAGAAGAAGATGGTGGTCGCGACCTCCAGACAGGGCCCCTCTGCACGACAACAACAGATGGACAAGGTTGTGGAGGAGTACGAGGACATCTTCACTTCCCCCGTAGGGGTGCCTCTGTACTGTCAGGTCAAGCACTCCATCGATCTGACCCCAGGTGCGGCGTTACCCAATGGACCAATCTATCGGTGCTCTGTTCTAGAGAACGATGAAATCAAGAAGCAAATTCAAGGGTTGTTGCAGAAAGGTCACATTGGGCCGAGTTCATCGCCCCGTGGGAGCCTGATCGTGTTGGTACAGAAGAAGGATGGGACTTGGAGACTATGTATTGGCTATCGAGCATTGAAGAAGATCATTGTTTGGAATAGGTACCCGATCTCGAGGACTGGTGACCTTCTGGACCAACTCAAGGGAGTAAAATATTTCAGCAAGATCGACTTGAAGTCTGGATATCACCAAGTGCCAATTGAACCCTCCGATGTGTGGAAGACTGCCTGTAAATCCAAGGAGGGCCTTTTGGAATGGTTAGTTACGCCTTTTGGGTTGACGAATGCTCCTGCAACCTTCATAAGGCTTATGGATGACATATTGTGACCATTCCAACTCATTTGGTATACTTGGATAACATCCTGATCTTCACCTAGAGTTGGGAAGAGCACCTCCACCACATCTGACGGGTTCTCCAAACACTGTGGCAACACAAGTTGTGTGCCAATTTGGAGAAATACACTTTTGGCATGACCTAGGTTCAGTATCTGGGATACATTATTGATGAACGGGGGGTGCATGTGGATCCATACAAGATCCAAGTCATTCGGGATTGGCCAGCCCCAACCACTCTGACAGGACTCCACAACTTTCTAGGTCTTGCCAATTTCTATCATAGGTTTGTGTTGGGGTTCTCTCATATCACTTGGCCCTTGAGTCAAGTCACTAAAGAAGGAGCGGAAGCAAAATTATTTTGGTTTGAATCTCAACAGAAGGGATTCACAGAGTTGAAACGCTACCTCTGCTCTGCATCAGTGCTCACATTACCAGACTTGCAACAACCATTTGAGATCGAGATAGATGCCTCCGACTATGCTATTGAGGCAGTCCTTACTCAACAGGGGCATCTAGTGGTATATCACAGTGAGACACTTTCAGACACAAACCGAAAGTATCCCACTTATGAAAAAGAGATGTATTCCATTGTGCAGGCCTTACGACAATGGAAGCATTACATTTTGGGGAAGTAAACGGTCATCCACACAGACCACCGATCACTGCAATTCATACAGATGCAAGGGAAGTTGCATAATGATCACCATCAGAAGTGGTCCACAAACCTACAACATTTCCATTTGAATATCAAGTACAAGAAGGGCAACACCAATAATGTTGTAGACTTCCTCAACCGGCCACCGATCATGGCGTTAACCACCGTGCTCAACTCTTATGGGCATGAGACTTCTGATTGGTCACTTCTCTAAAAAAGTGGCCCAGAATTCGGCCACACGTACCATACGCTCTTAGAGGGTCAGCAAGTTCCAGATTTTCACCTCCAGGATGCTCTGTTATGCCACCTGGGACACCTTCGTGTTCCTTCAAGCGAGCGTGCGAAGATGATTTGGGAAGAGTACTACAGTCGGGCCATTGGGCATTTCAGGGTTAAGAAAATGGTGGCATTGCTGCAGAAGTATTTCTATTGGCCGAATCTTCGATAGGATGTTGGCAATTACATCAGATCCTACACTACCTGCACCATTGCCAAATCGACCATCAAGAAGCAAAGTCCCTATACTCCACTGCGTACCCCTAGTCGACCTTGGGAATCCATCTCCATGGATTACATGTTAGGCCTCCCTTCTACTATGCATGTAAACGACTGTGTTTTTGTGGTTGTTGATAGATTCTCAAAGATGGCCATTACGGCATCCTACAAGAAGAGTATCACAATAGAAGCCACTACTAAACTCTTCTTTGAATGAGTGTGGGTACACTTTCGGATTCCACAGTCTATCATCTCAGATCGGGACAGCAGTTTCCTCAGTACATTTTGCTATATTCTATGGTCGATGCTGGACATCAAGCTCACTAAGTTCACGGCTTTCCGTCCCCAAACTGATGGTCAAATAGAGGTCGTCAACAGGATGATCATACACATTCAGTGCATATACAACTCAAAGCATCCATGCACATGGGATGAAAGCCTCCCCTATGTCCATCACAGCTACAATCGGGCTCTCCAAAGCTTGACTGGCCACAACCCTTTTCAGGTGAGCTTGGGATTCCAGCCACTATGTCCCATTAATGTGGCCATACCATTTGTAGTGACTCACGCAAATTCGGCTCATGTCCAGTCCGAAGCCGACAAGGAAAATAGCTTCATTGAGCACATTCAACACATCCACCAACAGGTCCATGACATATTGGACAAAGCCAATGCTAAGTACAAGCAGTGGCATGATTAGCATCAGGTGCCACACAAGTTCTAAGCGGGAGACAAAGTTTGGCTACATTTGCAGAAGGAGCGCCTCACTGGGACCCACCGCAAGATTCACCCGCTTCGATATGGGCCATACACCATCGCCAAGGTTGTGGGAGATAATGCTTTTGAGCTCAACATTCCCCCATTCCTTGGCCGACACCCAGTGTTCAATGTGGATCACCTTCGGCCATACTTTCCACCATTACCGGACACATCCGATATTGTAGAACAGCTCACACCAACAGAGTTAAATCCAGACTACATGGAACAAGCTATGACTAATCAGATCATGGACATGTAGATCAAGAACACTCACTAGCAGAAAATCCAACTGTATCGAGTTGTCAAAGCCGGCCAACTCCTGCACCAAGGAAAATGGCTCACTAGGGACCAAGTTCAGTTGAAGTTTCCTCATCTCATGGAGGAACTCAACGCAATGGAGACCATTGCTTCCTAAGGGGGGAGGAATGATCCAGGTGGATATTGGTGGCCACCCACCTATTCCACATGGACCCCCACTATTGTTTCTTTTAGTTTTTCAGTTTCCTTAATTGTAGCACAATTTACTATTTTTGGCAGTTTTTCGGGTCCCAAACTTTCGAAGTCGTTTTGAGGCCCTAAACAATGTTTTTTTGGAAATATTCCTCCAAGCAATTTAATTGAAATCATGTTTTCAGTTGTAGTACTTAGAGAGATCTCTCCAAAGAGGTGTTATGCGCATCAAACAGAGATAATATGACCAAGTTACGACCCTGATAAGTTGGCTGCCCAATTAACCCCAACGAGACCTGTAAACTCTTGGTGTTACATCTCCTCGGATTAAGGTTTTGGTTGTTTAGGGTTTTCTCTAATTTTTCAATAATAAAAAGGCCCTTGAGTCTCATTGTAACTCAGTTTAGAGGCATGTAGCCACCACATCTCTTCTCAAAGATAAGCTACCATCACCCGAGCTAGTCTGATTTCCATTATATTTGTTAGCATATTTCATTATTTTATATTAATGAAAGATAGTGTTATTTCTGTTGCATCTCTATATTTATGGTTATATCTGTAATTTGTTGCGTTCTTGTTTAAATTCATATCGTAACCTTAAAGAGATTACCTTTGACTCTCCTTAGAAGAAGTTTGATGAAAGAGAAAAAGATTTTGGGAAGAAGACAGCTCCTCAATCTACTGAAGAATCAGTGTGCCTTGCATAGATGGAGAAGAATCATGCACAAGATTCTTCTAAAGGAAGAGGTGTTTGAAGAGGAAGAGGAAGGAAGGATTTTAGAGGCAGGGGGCAGACAGTTCTAAGGAGAAAAAATTGATCTTCATTACCTACGATACAATAGAGATGGACATGATGCTTCCACTTGTAAGTTGCTTTGGCACCAAATTGAGGAGGAAAGAAATGAAGGAAAAAGTAAAACACCTGACAAGGGGAAAGGTAAAGCACCTGATTCTGCTCATTATGTTGTGGCACATTGCAAAATTGGAGTAACTGAAGACTTATTCAATGCTTCACTTACTTCATGGGAAGATGATTGGTTGCTTGATTCAGGAGCAACTTGCCACATGAATTTCAGGAGATATTTTTTTGAATAATTCACTAACAATTTTGATGGAGTAGTATACTTTGTAGACAAGTCAAAACTCAAGCCATCAGGGCTTGGGACCATCAGGCTAAAACTACCTAGTCTTCCAGACTTTCTTCTGCATGCTCTTTTATATCTCTCGAAGCTGTGGTGTAAAATATTTCAACACCTTTATTGATGACCCATGAAAAATCTATTTTCTGAAGACCAAGGATGAGGTCTTCGATCATTTCAGTGATTTTAAGGCTCTCGTGGAGAATGCGATAAGAAAGAAGATCAAGGTACTTTGCTCAAATAATGGTGAAGAGTATATTTGTAAAGACTTCAGACATTTTTGTGTGAAGGAAGGCATCAATAGGGAGTGGAAAAATATGTATAATCCATAGTAGAATGGGGTATCATAGCAAAAAAATAAAACCATAGTAGGGGATGCAAAAGAAATGTTATATGACCAGGATTTTCCCAAGTTTCTATGGGAAAAGGCATGTAACACAACAATGTATATTCATAACAGGACTCCTTATAGAGCATTGGGGAAGAAAACACTAGAAGGGGTCTTCACAAGGAAGAAGCCAGAGGTTAGTCACTTCAGGTTCTTTGGTAGTGTTCCTTATTGCCACGTGTCAGATGAGAAGTGCATCATATTGGATTAGACAACAAAGAAGGGGTTTCTTGTTGGTTATAACGAGACCTCCAACACATATAAGATCTACATTCCTAACAATAGGAAGGTTGTAGTGAGACGAGACGTAAATTTCGTTGAAGATTGAGCTTTCAAGAGATCTCATGAGATACATGTAGGTGATCAGAATCAACAAGCTGAAGTTTCATTAGTCCTGCAGTAGAGACAACCACAGGGGAAGCCAATGGGACCACTAGTGGGACAATCTCAGATATACAATACAGTAACTAGTACTAACATTTCCTCAAAAGCAGGAAATCCAGTGAGATCTTAGGAGACAAAGCAACTGAGGCAAGATGAGGAGGAGCTAGTTAAACTTCCCACTACTAGTGGTCGAGCCAGTGGAGAGGTTAATCAGACATTGAGAGATGTAAAAGAGTTTATTGGCACTCCCAGGATGAATAAGACAGAGCACAGACAGCCTGACAAATATCAAAAATTGGTAGCTCAGGTTGCAGAACCTTCCAGCTTTCAGGAGGTCGAACAACATCAGGTGTTGATAGATGCCATGGTAGAAGAATACAACTCTATCATGAAAAACAATATTTGGGAGGTGGTTCCAAGGCTTGAGGACATGTTAGTTGTAGGTTCTTGAAGGATCTACAAGATCAAGTATGTTGCAGATGGTAGCATGGAGAAATATAAGGCTAGGTTCGTGGCAAAGAGATATGCACATAAATAAGGGATAGATTATGAGAAGACCTTTGCCCTAGTTGCCAGATATAGTTTATGAGGAGACCTTTGCCCTAGTTTCCAAATACACCTCTATTTGGTCAGTTATCTCCCTAGAAGATCGGATGGGATGGAAGATTCACCAGATGGATGTCAAGACAACATTATTGAACAAGGTGATAGAGGAAGAGGTGTACATAGAACAACCAGAGCAGTTCAAGACTCATGGGAGGTGCACGCATGTGTGCGGACTGAAGAGAGTTCTATATGACCTTAAGCAGGCTCCTAGGGCATGGTATGGTCAGATTGACAACTACTTGCAGCAGATGGGATTTGTCAAGAGTGACGCAGATCCCAGCCTTTACTATTTGATGGTGGAGGGAAAGCCACTCATCCTAGTATTGTATGTGGATGATCTTTTCTTGACCGGGTCATCGAGGCCCATAGAGGATTGCAAGAGAAACCTGGCAGCATAGTTTCATATGAAGGATTTGGCATTGATGCACTATTTCATGGGATTGGAAGCGTGGCAGAAGGATGGGGAATCTTCCTTGGATAGGGAAGATATGCTACAAACATTTTGAAGAGTTTCAGAATGAAGGATTGTAGACCCATGTCTACTCCCATGATCACAAACTAGAAGAAGATAGATGCATCAGGTGACAAGGATGTCGACCCACCTTGTATATATAGCTTATCGATTCTCTCATGTATCTGGTCAACGCTAGGCCAGATATCTGCTTCGCTATTAATACCCTCATTCAGTTTATGGTAGAATTGAAGAGGGTACATTGGGCATCAGTGAGGCATATTTTGAGGTATGTGCATGACATAATCGAGTATGGGTTGAGATATACCCAAGGGGATGATGTCAAATTATGTGGTTTCAAAGATGCATATTGGACGAGCAGTTCAATGGAAAGGAAAAGTACCACTTGGTACTTCTTCAATGTTGGATCAAGGATGGTTTCTTGGTGTAGCAGGAAGCAGAAGTTAGTAGCATCGAGCTTTGCAAAATCAGAGTATATGGCAGCAAGCACAGCTACGTGCGAAGCTATATGGATTAGGAAGTTATTATAAGCTTGTTCAGGCAAAGGATGGAGGTGACAAGTGTCTACTATGATAATCAAAGTTGCATCAAGCTCTATGAGAATCTAGTGTTTCATGATAGGTCAAAACACATAGATATTCAGTGTTATTTCATCAGAGATTGTGTACAACATAGAGTGGTCTAGCTATAGTATGTTCCCACAAATGATCTGAACTTAAACAGGAACAAAACAACTTACAGATATAATCATAAACACAAAGATGCATCAGAAAAAACTTATTTTCATTAATAGAAAAATATTGAACTATGTTAACAAATAGAATGGAAATAAGATAGCTCGGGCAATGGTAGCTTATCTTTGAGAAGAGATGTGGCGGCTACATGCATCTAAACTATGTTACAATGAGGCTCAAGGGCCTATTTATTATTGGAAAACATAAGAAAACCCTAAACAACCAAAACCCTAACCCCAAGAGATGTAACACCAAGAGTTTGTTGGCCCTGTTGGGGTTGGTTGGGCAGCGATCTTCCCAGGGTCGTAATTTGGTCATACTATCTCCATTTGGCATGATAATATCTTGTTGGAAAGGTCTTGCTAAGTACTACAAGTTTCGTTGCAGGTTGTTTCCTATGGCTACGGGCCTATCCCGGACCCCAAAAAAAAAAACGCAGTTTGGGGGGTCAAAACTGCTCCGGATGTTTAGGACTCGAAAAAATACTAAAAATAGTAAATGTTGAAATGAACAAGGAAACAGATGAAACTGACTGGGGGGTCTAGGTGGAATAGGCAAGTGGCCACCAATATCCACCTGGATCATTACTCCCCCCTTAGGAAGAAATGGTCCCCATTGCATGCAAAGCCTCCATGAGGTGAGGAAATTTCTGGTGAACCTAGTCCCTGGTGAACCACTTGCCTGGTGAAGGAGTTGCCCTGCTTTGAAAACTTGATATAACTGTATCCTCTGTTGGCGAGTGTTCTTGATCTATGTTTCCATGATCTGATCAGTTGTGGCATGTTCCATGCAGTCCGGGTTGAGCTCTATTGGTGGGAGTTGTTTTGCAATGTCATATGTGTCCAACAATGGTGGAAAGTATGGCCGAAGGCAATCTACATTGAACACTGGGTGCAGACAAAGGAACGGTGGGATGTTGAGCTCAAAAGAATTGTTAGTGATGACCTTGGTGATGGTGTATGGCCCTATCAAAGTGGGCAAAGCTTGCGGTGGGGTCCAATAAGGCTCTCCTTCTGCAAATGTAGCCAAACTTTGTCGCCCACTTGGAACTTATGCGACACTCGATCATTATCATGGCGCTACCTACACTTAGCATTAGCTCTGTCCAATATATCATGGACCTATTGGCGGATGTGTTGAATGCGCTCAATGAAGCTATTAGCCCTTTCAGCTTTGGACTGAACATGAGCCGAATCTACCTAAGTGGCTGCAAATGGTATGGCCACATCAATGGGGCATAATAGCTGAAATCCCAGCACTACCTGAAAGGGAGATCTTTGTTGTAGCTCTGTTGGACATAGGGGAGACTTTCATCCCATGTGCATCGATGCTTCGAGTTGTACATGCGCAAAATGTCTACGATCATCCTATTGACAACCTCTATTTGGCCATCAGTTTGGGGATGGAAAGCCATGGACTTAATAAGTTTTGTATCTAGCTTCAACCAAAGACTTGACCAAAATGCACTCTATAATCTGTTGTCCTGATCTGTGACAATGGACAGTGGAATCCCAAAGTGTACCCACACTCGCTCAAAGAAGAGCTTAGTAGTGACCTCTGTTGTGATACTCTTTTTGCATGCCGCCATGATGGTCGTCTTAGAGAATCTATCGACGACTATGAAAACACAATCATTGTCATGCTTAGTAGAAGGAAGACTCGACATGTAATCCATGGAGACAGATTGCCAAGCTCGGCTAGGAGTAGGTAGAGGAGTATATAGGCCTTGCTTCTTGATGGTTGGTTTGGCAATGGCGCAAGCAGTGCAAGATCTAATGTACTTCCCAACATCCTGACGAAGTTTCAGCCAAGAAAAATACTTTTGCAATACTGCCATTATTTTCTCTACACTGAATGTCCAACGACCCAACTGTAGTGTGCCTCCCAAATCACCTTGGCACACTCACTTGAAGGAAGACATGTGTCCCAGGTGGCATAAGAGTGCATCCTAAAGCTGAAAATTTGGAACTTTCTCCCC
Organism: Pinus taeda; assembly: GCA_000404065.3. Classification (NCBI taxonomy): domain Eukaryota; kingdom Viridiplantae; phylum Streptophyta; class Pinopsida; order Pinales; family Pinaceae; genus Pinus; species Pinus taeda. The sequence goes on from APFE030211837.1 coordinate 112,531, forward strand.
TTCCGGGAGTGTCTGGTATATGCTACCGAATTCTAGATCGCTCTTGTAAAGATCCTACCATCCCAATGTCTCATGCCCACAGGAGTCGAGCAGATTGATCAGCGCCATGACCACTGGTAAGCTAGGGCAATTAGCGACGTTATTGGTGCTGCCCTTACTATATTTAATGTTCAAATGCAACTGTTGCAGATAGGTGGACCATTTCTGATGGTGATCATTCTGCAACTTCCCTTGTGTCTGGATGAACTATAGAGGTCAGTGGTCTGTGTGGATGAATGTTTGCTTCCCCATAATGTAATTCTTTCATTGACAGTAGATCTGCACAATGGAATACATTTCTTTGTCGTAAGTGGGGTACTTTCGGACTATTTCTGAAAGTGTCTCACTATGGTAAGCCACTGGATGCCCATGCTGAGTAAGAATCGTACCAATAGGATAGTCGGAGGCACCTTTCTCAATCTCAAATGGTTGTTGCAGGTCAGGTAATGTGAGAATTTGTGCAAAACATAGGCAATTCTTCAACTCGAACAATGCTTTTTGTTGGATTTCCAACCAAAAAAATTGTCTTTCGCCCTACCCTTAGTGACTTGGCTTAAATGCCAAGTGATATGAGAGAAACCCAACACAAACCTACAATAGAAATTGGCAAGACCCAAAAATATACGGAGCTTTGTTAGAGTGGTTGGGGCTATCTAATCTCGAATGGCTTGTATCTTGGATGGGTCCACATGTACACCCTAGCCATCAATGATGTATCCCAAATATTGAACCTGGGTCAGGCCAAAGGTGAATTTCTCTAAGTTAACACACAGCTTGTGTTGTTGAGGGATTTGAAGGACCTGTCGAATATGGTGGAGGTGCTCTTCCCAACTCTAGTTGAAGATCAAGATGTCAACTAAATACACCACCACGAATGCATTGGTGAAGGGTCACAAGATGTTGGCCATCAGTATCACGAAGGTTGCAGGAGAGTTCGTCAATTCGAACAACATGACCAACCATTTGAAAAGGCCCTCCTTGGATTTGAAGGCAGTCTTCCACACATCGGAGGGTTCGATAGGCACCTGATGATAACTTGACTACAAGTCAATCTTGCTGAAATATTTGACCCCTTTGAGCTGGTCTAAAAGGTCATGAATCTGCGGGATTGGGTAGTTATTCTAGAGAATGATCTTGTTTAGCACCTGATAGTCAATACAGAGCCTCCAGGTCCCATCCTTCTTTTGTACCAATACAATCGGTCTCCCATAAGGTGATGAGCTTGGCCTGATGTGTCCTTTTGGCAATAGTTCTTGAATCCGCCTCTTGATCTCATCGTTCTCTATAATAGAGTGTCGATAGATCAGTCCATTGGGCAGCTGCGTGCTCGGGGTCAAATCGATGGAGTGCTTGACTTGACAGTGCGGAAGTACCCCATTGGGTGAGGCAAAAAATATCCCTGTACTCCTCCACGACCTTGTCCATCTGTTGTTGTTGTTGTGCAAAGGAGCGCTACCTGGAAGCTTTGGCCACAAATTTCTTCTTGCCCTAAGGGTGAATCATAAGGAAAACAAATTTCTTGGTCTAGGAGATGATCTTACTACATTGCTTTGCAGTGATCAAAGAGATGGTGGTAGGCAGGGCTACCTGCAGTATCCTGTACAACTTATTAGCCAAAGTAATAATCACAAAGCGAGGTCTAGACTCATATACAACATATCGCTTCCACAAGTATGGTTGTCCTAACAATACGTCACAAACTTCAAGAGGAGAAACATCACACAGTACCTCATCTGTGAAGGGCTTGATGCTATATGAAAGGCGACACTGCTAGTTGACGCGAAGATCTTCTCCTTGGTGAAGCCACCCGATGGTGTACGACTCTAGATGTGTTGTAGTCTTTAGGCCCAGCCGCTTCACGACCTCTATTGAAATGAGGTTCTTTTGGCTCCCACTGTCGACAATGAATTGGAGTAGAGAACCCTTCACCCACATCTGTGAGTGTAAGAGGTGTTCCCCCTCCTCTTGATCTTTAGGCTCAATATTTTGGATCTTAGTGGTGGCCATGGTGGCACTAGGCTTTGCATTAATGATCTGATTCCCTTGTTCAGTTCCCTTATCGAGTTTTGATTTAGAGTCGAAACCTGGGTCTAATTTGGAATCCTTCAGCTCGACCTCCAGTGACTGCTTGGCCCGACACTCACTTGTAATGTGAGTGGAGCTCTTATGGAACTCACACCATTTTCCTATGTCCTTCATCTTCATAGTGTTTTTCTTTGCTTGTAGCTTTGACGGGTTGTCCTGGGTAGCCCCGCCTTGGCTTGTTCCTTTGATCTGTGGTTTAGGGGCACCTTTTCCTTGCTTTGGATTTGCAGACCCAAAGTCCCGGTTCTTCTGTGTAAACTTCTACTTAATCTTGACAGCATACCGATACGTCGTGCTGAGCGAAGAAATGTCCAGGAACTCCATCTCGTCCTGGATGAACTTGTGTAGACAGTCGCGGTACTTGAGCACCAAATGCTGCTCATTATCCTTGATACCCAGCTTCTTACGAAAGGTATGCAAAATATTTGTGAACTTTGACACATCTTGGTCCCTTCCCTGTCGTAGCCTGGTCCACTTTATGTATTTGTTGTCATAGCTCCCGACAGGGTAATATTCTTCCTTGATGGCATCTCGAAAAGAATTCCAAGTGGGTGCGACTGAAAACAACGAGGGTTCAGTCTCATTCTTTTGTTCATAGTAGGTTTCCCACCAATCCTTGACGTGTGGGGCGGCTTTGAGAAGTGCAAAAGTAATATTTTCATGATTGGAAAAGTCATGAACTAAAAAATATCCTTCCAACAGACTTAACCATTTATCTATGGCATCCACATCTATCAAGCCTTCGAATATGGGAATATCGAAGTTAACTTGTACCTTAAAAGAACTGGTGCCTCCAGAGTGGTTGTTGGATGAAGATGCATCGCCTGTGGGTAGTCGTTGAAGGATCTGGGCAAATTTATCCATCATCACATCCCTCTGTTGCTAGAGGGCTTCCTCAAGCAACATTTTGAAAGGATCTCCTACCCCCTCGTGTTTCTTTTCTTCCGCCATGGGAGGTCGTTGGGTTTTGTAAGGTTGATCTTGCAATGGTTCAACTAGATCAAGCCCTAACTCCTTATACCCTGACATCGTTGGGGACATGCAAAGAAAAACAGAGAAAGAGTAGACTGCTCTAATACCATTGGTCCGAACTTAAACAAGAACACAACAACTTACAAATATAATCATAAACACAGAGATGCATTAGAAAAACACTTCATTTCATTAATAGAAAAATATTGAACTATGCGTACAAATAGAATGGAAATAAGATAGCTCGAGCGATGGTAGCTTATCTATAAGAAGAGATGTGGTTGCTACATGCCTCTGATCTATGTTATAATTAGGCTCAAGGGCATATTTATTATTGGAAAAAAAGAGAAAACCTTAAATAACCAAAACCCTAACCCCAGGAGATGTAACACCAAGAGTTTGTGGGCCCTGTTGGGGTTAGTTGGCCAACCAACTTCCTGGGGTTGTAACTTGGTCATATTATCTCCATTTGGCGCGTATGATGCTTTGTTGAAAAGATCTCACCAAGTACTACAGGTTTCACCGCAGGCCCTTACCTACAATTATGGGCTTATCGCAGACCCAAAAAAACGTCGTTTAGGGTGTCAAAACTGCTACGGAAGTCCAGGACCCAAAAAACTACTAAAATAGTAAATGTTGAAATGAACAAGGAAACATATGAAATTGACAAGTGGGTCTAGGTGGAATAGGCGGGTGGCCACCAATATCCACTTGGATTAGAGCAGGTTGCAGATATACTCACGAAAAAAGCTAGGGAGAGCTAAGTTCATTTATTTCAGCGAATGAATGGGTATGGTGAAGAACCCGTTTCAGTAGCAAGGGCATATTATTTTGGATGCTTCTTAATTGTAGTCATTGCAGTTTTAGTAGAAACAAATGAGAGGGAGTTGCAATGTAGATGTAGGGTTGGCAGCAGTATCGTAGTGTCATCAGCAACATAGATACAACATCAAACTTGCATAGTGGTTAGTGGGTAGTGGCTAGACATCATCAACATGACAAGAGGCGCTACAGAGGCACGGTGTTGTGGCAAAGTCTACAACATTAGAACACAGTCCTCGCTAAGAGGGAGTGTTAGTTTTTGTAGCATCAGATTTGTTCTAGCCACAAAACTTGGTGGAATACGTGACTTCTCCATAACCCATAAATAATTTCTAGAAAATCCACCTAGAAGTGTCTCAATTAGATTATTAACTGATTTTTACATATTTCGTAAGTCTAAACTCACTGAATATGGTTAATTAATCAGTATTAATTGAGAGTGAGAACCATCTAGAAACTCACATGGATCGACAGGGAATTAATATGGTCCATCAATTATATTTTAATCTTGGTCATTGGTGCTCCAACAGAAGATTATAAGAAGAAGTCGATGGGTAGATGGAGAACACACCAGTGCAGGTGGTAGAAGGTCAAAATAGTAGATTTCTAGAGCAGTTTCCAGTTTTGGAAGAGTCAAAATTGGAGGCCCAAAATATTCCTCAAGAGGCAGCGCAAGGACTATGTAGTTCCTTAAGATAGGTAGACCGATTAAGCAAAAACAAGAGTTGTTTCAACTTCCAAAGGTCGGGAAAATTTTGAGGAGTTTGGAAGAATCATTTCTTGTGGCAACATCAAACTAGATGTCACATCATAGGTAGTTTTTGGGCAATACAAGTGTGGAATGTATAGAAGCAGCGCAGAAGGTTGACGTAGAGGGCTCTAGAGCTGGTTCTGAGGCTCCGTTAGTTGCGGAATTGCTTAAGGAGGAGGGTAAATTCCCTCATATTTTTTGCAATATTTATCTTAGATAGAAACACTAGTTTGGTGTCATTTTATTGTACTCATAATTTTTGTTGCTACATAAATAATAAAACCCCGATTTGTTGCACTCGTTTTCCCAAGTTGGGATTTTTCTGGGGACAATTGTAAAAAATAACAGTGTCAAAATTTCTTTTGTGTGTGCTAGAATTTCTCAGTTTCCAATATTTCGTTTTTCTGCGGTATTTTTGTGAAGTTTACAATAGTGATTAATTCATTATTATCGTAAGCAGTAAACTGCATAATTAAATTACAGTTAGAAGAATTAATTCTAGTGGCTGCAATAATATTTCCTAGCGAATTTTTCTGAGTTGCAGAATAATTTTGTAGCGCAAAATTTTCACACGGATCTCCCATGAAATATGCCTCTGTATCACTTCTTTTTTCTTCCATGCATGGTTCCATATGGTTGATCTCGGAGCCTGCCCTAAGATCCCGATGAGATCTTTTTGGTTATGGTTGGGAGAATATTTAGCTTTCCAAAGCTGAGCCTAAGGGGCGTTGGGGATGTCCAACCACCTCAACCAATTTTTTTCCCCAGGTTCTTCCCCATGATTTTTGGGTCTCTAAGACGAAGCCCGCCTACATTTTTTGGCTTGCAAAGTTGGACCCATCCAATTAGTGCCCATTTCCTTTTTTGTTTAGATGCCTGCCAGAGCAAGTTCCTTTGGATGCTACAGATGGCATTTAGAACAATTTTTGGGGCAGCAAGAGCAAAAAAGAGGTATATGGGCATGGATTGGAGTACATATTTGACTAGAATGAGATGACCAACAAGGTTGAGGGATTAGAATGTCCAATTTGATAATTTTTTGTGGAACCGATTGAGGAGATCCTCCCAGGTTGTTTTTCTCAAGGATTTGTCTATTAGGGGTACACCAAGGTATTTCAAGAGAAGAGAGCAATCCTAAAATCCTAGGATTCTTATGATGTTTCTTTGGATGAGGACCAAGGTATTGAATAAAACAAATTTTAATTTCTGAAGGTTGATCGTGGTTCCAGATGCCTCAAATAAGAGGTTCAAAATGTGTTTGAAGGTTCCAACTTCTTCAACAATTAAGATACCCATGAGAAGTGTATCATCAACAAAATGATGGTGGGTAGAAGCAGAGGAGGAGGCATGGAGCTCTAGACCAATTAGGTGATGGTTGTTTATGGCAGCTTGTAAGGACCTCCCAGACCCTCCACCATGAGGACAAAGAGTAAGGGGAAAAGAAGGGCACCTTATCTGATTCCTCTTAGAGGAACAAAGGGTTGGGTGGGGGCTCCATTAAGAAGGATGGAGAAGAAAGCTCCCGATACCACGACCATTATCTAGTCAATACAATCCTTGTGGAATTCGAAGTCCTTGAGGACCTCCTGCATATAATTCCAACTTATCTTATAGATATCCTTCGACATATCAAGTTGCATTAACATCTTGGGCTTCTTTAGAGATTGGAATGAGTGGATGGTCTCATGAGAAAGGATGATACTGTCAAGAATCTACCTCCCTTCCACATACCTTGATTGATTGGTTGATATTAGAAGTGGTAACAATTATTTAAGTTTGTTATTCAGAACCTTAGAGATGATCTTGTAGATTACATTGCAAAGGGCTATAGGTCGGAATCGTTTAAGAGTACTTGGTCCTTCTTCCTTAGGGATAAGGGTAAGGAAGGTTGCGTTAAAGGCTCCCAACACAATTTTTTTTCCCTCGAATCTTCCACCATTGCATGAACTTCTTCTTTTATAATGGACTAGCAGGTCTTAAAGAAGTCTATGGTGAAGCCATCGGGCCCTAGGGCTTTTCTCGATGGCATTGCCATTACCGCTTCCTCTACTTCTTGCATGGAGACCTCTTTGAGATGCATGGTGTCGTGATCCTAATTCAAGATGGTGTGAATGTTGCCAATGGTTTCTCTTATGGATTGGCATCTGCCTATGTGGGGTTCGTCCAGGAGTCTTCCATAGAAGTTTCTCAGTTCTTCTGAGATATCCTTTTGAGTACTTGCCATTCCTCCATCGACTTTTTTTAGGTTAAGAATTATGTTGGTATTCCTGTGTTGGATCATGAATAACTTGGTGTTTCTCTCCCCACTCTTTAACCATTGCACCCTCGATTTCTATTGCCACAACTTTTCTTCCTGTTTGGATCTTTCTTCCTAACTCTGTTGCAAGTCTTTTCCCTCTTACTTCATATGATCAATGATTTTTTACTGAATATCCTCCATCATCTTCTACAGATCCTTTTTGTCCTTAATGATGTTCCCAAACACCTCTTTGTTCCATTGTTTGATCTTGTTCTATACATGATTTTGTTTCTGCTGAAATTGGTACATTTGAAAGCCTCTCGGAGGAGGGGAGTTTGTCCACCAATATTTTAGGTTGTTCTAGAAATCAGGATGATCTAGCCAGAAAGCTTCAAACCTAAAGGGTTTATTCCTAGTGGTTGTAGAAATGTGAATTTTCAAGGCTATAGGCTAGTGGTTTGATCCTGATTGTGAGAAAAATCGACTTTCAGTTGCCAGGGAGGCAAGGAAGATGGATTATGAGATGAGGAATCTATCCATCTTGGAAATTATTTGTCTATGCCCCCCCATTTTTGTTATTCCAAGTATAGATTCCATTTATATTCTACATGTGCACTAGTCTCATCAGGTCTAGACTTCTTAAAATGCCTCTACGTCCCTATCTAGTCTCCTAAGTCCTCCTTTTTTCTTCGAAAGGTTAAGGACCATATTAAAATCTCCCCCTATGATTTTGTGGGGGTGTGGTAGGTCCTTAGTGATTTTTAAGGAGTTCAACATCTAGATTCTTTCCTCTACTCTGTGAGGTCCATAGGTATTGGTAACACATTATTTCAGAGGTTCCTATGACTTTTAGGACTGTTTTTATTGAGCTCCTAGTGGCTATTGAGGAAATGAGCTCAAAAAGTGAGTCCTTACAAAGAATTAACTGCCCTCATGTCATACTTCATGCTGCATTTGATATAAAGTTATAACTTTTGCAACATTGTTTCTGAAGGGCTGGTAGGTCTTCCATATCTAGTTTGGTTTCCTGAAGGAGCACTATATCTGGCTTGTTTGTCATTATCCTCTCTTTTAGAAGTCTTTTTTCTTGTAGAGCCATTTAGGCCTCTGATGTTCCATGAGATGAAATTCATTGAGAAAGATTTAGAGTTAGGGTGAGGGTTCTTATCTTTCCCTCATTGATCAATTTGGCACCAAGTTCTTGTAGGAGTTGACTTGTTGTTTTCCAGCCTCGTTTCCTACCTGGTCCTTCGGGGTTATATTGATCGGATGGAATGTTGGACATTATACCTTTGGTGTTGTGATCTCCATGTAGCCCCTTCACTGTCATCGCTTTAGCTACTCTTGGATTAGGTATGCTCCCTCTATTTTTTGTATGTATTCATTTGGGATGGCATCTAGGCCGCACTTTTCCCAAACTTCTACTATCGTATTAAGATCCACTCCTCCTAAAGCCTCTTCTATTACATGTTGCTCTTCTAAGTCATCATTGTTTTCCTATTCCATGTCAACATCCTTTGAGTGTTGTCTGTTCTCATTGAGACTCAGGTTAGGATCGCCCTCCTGGTTCAAAGTTTGGTTGATGGGTTGTTGATGCCTCATATTGCCTTCCTCCACTATGATTTTTTCTGTGTTTTGTTCCTCCTTTTCCTCTCCCGGGGCTTCAAATCTACTTTTGTTGGATTAGTATGCTTGACCTTGTTTGCCTTGATTTCTTTTGTTGTTCCTATTTCTAGTGGTTGCTCTTGTGAAACCCTGTTCATCAATCTTTTTTTGAGCTTGAGGGTTGGCAGTTTGGGAGACATTCTGAGGGCAACCTTGAAAGAGGTGCCTGTGTTCGTGACACTTCCTACACCTGAAGGGTATGTGTTCATATTATATATTTTGGAGCCACACCTAATCCCTGAACACTAGCTTGATTTCTTTCAGAAGCACGCCTGAAACATCTAGATAGATGCATATGAAAGAGTATGAGACATAGTGACCCACTCTTGTGCCCTTAGACATTTTTATGTACTCTCCTATTTCATCTCCAATGCCTTTGAGAATTGATGGTGACCAATAGTCGACAGGTTTGGAGTATAGCCTTACCTAAATAGGAACCTGTTTGAAATCCTCTCTTTCTGGTGTGAAATTATCTTTCCTATAGCACATGTAGAGTCCTACTGAGTCAAGGAAGTATAAGCCTCCCTAAAAAATGTGATCTCAGTCCTCTCGGAGATCAAATATTACTGTGAAGAATCCTTTGGAGCCTAGCTGAAGCCTAATCTCCCCGTTAGAGCACCACTTAGTTTGTATCCACCAGTTTAAGGTCTTCTCTGAGGGCTAGATGCCCATAAATTTACAAATAATTGCATGTTCTTGCATGAAATCCTTGTACGCCATTATGCCTAGGTCATGTATCTCCAAGAGTGGGGTTTTATTTATGTTTGGCTTGTAATGATTGTTCGACTATGTCTGAGTTTTTTCTTTCCCACCCACATTTACCTGTTGTGAGCTAGTATTTTGGTCAGAACTTATTCCCACCCCTTGCTCTCCATGGCAACTGGAAGTTGACTTCCTGAAGGCATTGTAGGCATTATAGGTGGTGAGCTTTCTGATAAAAGAAGACTTTGGCTCCTTGCCTTTGCCTGTGACTATTTCTTGAAAGGAGGGGGTCTCTGAGCACCGCCCCCCTCCCCCCCATGGAAGTGTGCATAACAGAATGTTGAGCCCCAGAACTACCTCTCTTCTACTCATTTTCCTAAAACTTTTCTCTTCTATTTTCCCATATCAGTTCCCCATAAGCTGTCAAAAGTTGTTACATATTGATTTCAGAAGTGCATTTGAGTGATTTTCAAATTATATCATTGTGTGTGCTATTTGATCTAGGTTTTGTTTATCAGCTACAGAATGTAGCCACTTTCCGCAGCTAATTCGCAATTCTGTAGTTGTTTTCATTGTTCTATAGGTTACAGGTGTCGGTAGGAGAAACGAGACACGTGGGCAGCTCAGGAGTGATCCACACATGGATGAGGTCCTATCTGCTCAGCCAAATTCATGAAGAAGGGTACCGGTCAAAGGGTGGTCAACAAAGAGTCCTGCGTCAACTGGTACTCTGTCCCTACACGTAAAAGAAGCCTGAACCGTTCCTAAATTCATCGATCGTTTTTGCCACCTGCAGGCCATCTCCATAACGCAATCTAACATCCTCTTTGCATAGATTTACTACTCTTGGGAACAGAGAGGCTGAATCCTCGGATTCTGACCTATTCACGTGTCCATTGCTGAAGATTTTTCTCCAAAATACAGTTATCTATTTCCTCTATAAATATAAGCATTTGCAACGCAAGTATTTAGTCTAGTTATTGTTGTTTTAGCATTATTTTGTTGTTGTAACCAAGAGACATATCCTCTGTTTCATAAATAAATAAATAAAACTAAACTCTATTTTTCATGACTGTTTAAGCGTGGTTTGAAGTGAAGTGACAGCGTGTTAATCCAAAGTTGTGCACAGGGCCCCTGCTGGCTGAGGTTCTTCTTTCGTTTTGTATAGTTTTCATGCATATTTTCTCTTATTTGAGTTGTACATATCTAATGTTTTGTTTATGGTATTAATCGTTTTACTCCTCTACATGTTTTTGCAACATTGTTATATTTTCCACTAACACTGATCAGTGCATTTCAGGATAGGTTATGCTCAAGCTTTTTAAAGTAGTTTTTCCATCAAGTGGTGATCTGAGACTTGCTTCCTCTGTTGAACTTTAGTTTTTAATTCCAGTTATTATGCTTTTATTTTAGTGAGATTTGCTTACTGCTTTTAGATAGTTTAGATATAAGTTCTTCATGCTATATGATGATATCTCCGGAGCCTTTAGCTTAACCCTGTTTTAGAAGTTAATTGGCGAGCTATTGTGATTATAGGTGAAGTAATTTGATTTTGCTTTCATTAGTCTACAAGTAGATAGTTTAGATATTAGTTCTTCATGCTATATGATGATATCTTCAGAGCCTTTAGCTTAACCCTGTCTTAGAAGTTAATTGGCGAGCTATTGTGATTATAGGTGAATTAATTGATTTTGCTTTCATTAGTTTGCAAGTATATAGTTTAAATGTCATTCTTTCATGCCATATGATAATATTTCTGGATTCTTTAGCTTAACCCCGTTTTAGAAGTTAATTGACGAAATATTGTGATTATGGGGGAAATCAGTGACCAGTTTTCAGCTTCTTTACTTTTTGGTTTTGAGTGCAATAGTTTCTTAGATTTCAATTCTGTAATTAGATGGACAGCAGAAGCAGTAAGCTCATTTTCAGTACTTCATCTTTAGCTTGATTTATGTAGCTACATGTTTACACTTTTGTTCAAAGCTCTGATTTTGTAGACAACATGTTTTGAGATCTTTGAAGTTCTAAATTTGGAAATTACCATAAGAGGCATAAACCTTGTCTTCAACTCTATATCCACACTTGATCTTTAAAATTATTCTTAAAACTTTATAATAGGATTTCCATTTGCATTAAACACTTTAGGAGACTAGCAAGAACAAAACCCCAAAACAAGATAAAAATTGAAAACAGTGAGGTAAGAAAAAGGTTGTCTTGCACATACAGTGCACTACACTTCATCAGTTTACAACTCCCGGATTTATAACTTATGTAGCAATTTAGGACACACTAAATTGACTAAACATTTTGGTTTCATTGTCGGGGAAGTGTAATTAGGTAGCCTATCTCTTACATTAAAAAAAAAAAGGGAAAAATTGATAATTTCTTGAAGTATGCTCTCCTCTTGCACCTAGTGTGATCTGGAGGATCAGAAAAGAGAGTTATTAGTTCGATAATTTCTTGAGTATGCTCTCTTCTTGCACCTAGTTTGATCTAGAAGATCAGAAAAAGGATTTAGCCCAATTAAAAAATCATTAAAAAAAATGACATGCATAGAGAAAGAGATTCTAGGGGAAGGTTTATAGCTAGGGGCAAAAGTTCGATTTTTACAACTTCAAGGAATAGACAAGATACACCTCCATCCCAGACTCATACTCCCAGCCTTAGGATTCCTTGAATTCAAGGGGTAGCAACTAAATTAGAAGATTCTCCCACACTATCTACTAAATCTAACCTAGGAGAAGAACCCTTCTTCACCTCTATAGGGGAACCTATTACAGTAAAAGAAGTAGAATCACCTAGAGAAGAAGAAGAGGTAGAGACTCTCTCTCATCAGCCATAAATAGAAGAACCAAAGGACTCTAAGGAAACTATCATGGCAGAAGAAGTGCAAGATGGAGAATTTTCACTATTTGGAGGAGGGGGTAGAGGTAGAGGTAGAGGAAATAATGGAGGTGGTAGAGGTAACAATGGAGGAGGTAGAAGTAATAATGGGGGACATAGGGAAGGAGATAACTAATTTGGATTCCCTATAGTCGATGTGGAAACCCATACAACAATGAAAAACATTTCACCACCTGTCCTCCCAAACTTTTATGGATTGCGAAGTGAGGACCCCGACACATTTCTATTTGAATTTGAAGTCTTATGTCGAACCTATGACTATTTAGAAGACTCTCAAAAAATCAAACTGTTCCCTTCAACATTGAAATGGGCTGCTCTAAAATGGTTTATGGGATTAGTCACTCAATCTATTAGGACTTGGAATTATATGAGGCAAGCATTTTTGGATAGATATCTGGATTGGTGTATGCCTACTAATCATAAGGATGAGGTATTCAAAATGATGCAAAAAGAAGATGAGAACTTGGAGGACTTGCTTGAAAGGTTTCAATACAACTTAAAGAGAGCAAAAATGAACAATTTAGATGAGGAAACCTTGAAAGCCCTTTTATTGAAAGCCATTAGAGATGAATGCATAGATATTTTAAACATGATGGGGAAGGGATACATTTCTCAACTTCCACTACATGACATAGCAAAATTATGTGTCCATCTCTCAAGGCGAAAATCTAAAACTGGAAAAGGGCCTAGAGATCCTTCTCTTATTACAGCAAACAAATCTACAACTGGGACAGTAAGTAGGGCAGAGATTGGCAATATGCTTGATGAATTCAAAACTGACATTCTAGGGATCCTTAATGAATAGCTAGACACCCTCAAAATTCAAAACAAGTAGAAAACAGAAGCTGATGCCTTAGCCATATTTTGCCCAAAATGTAGAAAGAAACATGCTCTAAGGGAACGTCCCTTAGATGCAAAATTTGTAGAAACATGTATGATTTGCTCACAAAGTCATGAGACCAAGGATTGTCCTTCAATCCCAGGACTCAAAGTTGTCTTTCAAGTGGACCCAAATTCAATCGAATCTCTTTATTTTGTTTCAAGAAGACCTTAGCAAGGGCAACAAAATCAAGGATTAATAATCCTATGAATTTTCAGCCCCCACCGAATTGAAATTCTTGGAAACAACCTTGGCCCCAACCTCAAAATCAGTACCAATCTCAATCATGGGCACAAGGGGTACAAAATCCTTATGGGAGATTTGCTCAATATTATCAATATCCTCCATCTTATCAAGGCTATCCTCTCCCACAAAATCAACAACAAAATCCACAACTTCCAAATCAAAGCCCACAACTTTCATTGCCATTTCCACAACAACAACCTCCTCAACAAAATCAAAATCCTCTACTCTTGCTTCCATTTAACCAAAAACCAAATCAACTACCAGCCCAACCATTACCAAATCCCAACAACAAAAACCCTCAGAATGCTTACATGGTAGAAGGACAACAATTTCCTACCTACATGATTGTACCTCTAGATATTAATGATGTTCAACTTAGATCTGGTAGGGTTTTAGAAAAGGAAAAGCCTTCTATAGATGTTCAAGAGCAAGATGCTTCTGAGGAGGATTCTCTGAAAGTCAATAAAAGTTTTAAGAAGCATCCCTTCAAAACCCAACCATTCAAAAAGAAAAACAAAAAGAGTCAACCCCCACAACTCCTATAGTTGAGCAACCTGTATCTATATCCACACCTCCTTTCCCGGAAAGATTACAAATTGACAAGGGGGTGGAAAAACAAATCTTGTTGCCTGAATATGATTTCCTAGATGAATTAAAGAATGTTTGTATCAACATTCCTTTGCTACAAGCTATTAGAGAGATTCCTATTCTAGCAAAAACAATAAAGGAGTTGAGTATCAAAAGACCAGGTAGGAAACCAAGAGACACAAAAAGAATCCACCTGGTAGGAAAAATAGTAGATATCATGATGGGAAATATTACCATGCAGAAATATGTGGATCCAGGTAGTCCAATTGTCAAGACACACATAAATGGAATAGAAATTCCAAATACATTGATTGACTTAGGGGCTGCTATAAACATTATGAGTAGACAAACTATGGAACAACTTAAACTTCATAACCTTCTTTTCACACCTACCTTACTGCAACTTGCAAATAGATCAATAATCAAACTAGATGGTGTACTAGAATATATTTCAGTCTCCTTAGATTCTTGGGAATATCCAGTAGATTTTATGATTTTGACTCCCAAGAATAATCTAGGAGGACACCCACTCATTTTATGAAGACCTTGGCTAGCCACAGCTGATGCTTTTATTAGTTGTAGATCTGGTGACATGTACATTTCTGATGGTAGTTAAACAAAGAAATTCACTTTGTATCCTCCAGCAAAAGCAATTACAGAAGTAGGAGACAATGAATGGGTCGATGATGAAGATACTATACAACCTATCTTTACTCTCTCTGAAGTTAGTGAAGGTAATCAAATTTTGATTACATTAGAAAATTTTGAAACATCTTCAAAATATGATCACACACAATTTTAGTTAGATTCTGATATTGAATACTTGTCATCAAGGCAAATGTCTCTCTACTTTATGGAAGAGTTTGGCAATTCTGCAGTTGGAATTTTTCCAGGTAAAACATTAAATATCAACAAAAATTTGGAAAAGTTATAATAGGAAGAGCTAACCAAAATCTTGCAAAAACATTCTGCTACATTTGCATGGAAGTATATTGATATGAAAGGTATTGACCCTAAGATTTGCATCCATCATATCTATATTGAGGAAAACAATAGACCAATCAGACAACCTTAGAGAAGGATGAATCCAAATCTTAGGGAGATTGTGAAAGAAGAGCTCCAAAAATTACTCAATGTGAACTTCATTTACCTAATCTCAAATAGTCAATGGGTTTCTCCCTTGGTGATAGTACCCAAAAAGAATGGTAAATGGAAGGTGTGAATTGATTACAGGGAATTGAATAAAGCAACCTTGAAGGATCACTTTCCTTTACCCTGTATCGATCAAGTATTAGATACATTAGCAGGCAAAAAGTACTTTTCATTTCTGGATGGTTTTAGTGGTTATAATCAAATTCAGGTAGCACTTGAAGATCAAGATAAGACCACATTTACCTGTCCATGGGGAACTTTTGCTTATCGAGTGCTTCCTTTCAGATTATGTAATGCACCCGCAACATTTCAAAGAGCAGTACTAGGAATTTTTTCTGATCTAATCCATGATAGTGTAGATGTTTATATGGATGATTTTATAGTTTATGGTGATTCGTTTGAAGAGGCATTAGAAAATTTGGAAAAAGTCCTTATAATATGTAAAGAAACAAACCTTTCATTAAGCCATGAAAAATTCTTTATGATGTTTACTGAAGGTATTGTTTTAGGACATCACATCTCAGGGGATGGGATTAAAGTTGATAGATCAAACGTAGAAGTCATCTCCAAGATACCTATTCCAAATTGTCAAAAAGATGTTAGAAGTTTTCTGGGATTTACTGGATATTATAGAAGATTTATAGAAAACTTCACTAAGATAGCATCTCCACTCTTCAAACTGCTTACAAAAGACCGTGAATTCAAATAGGGTCCTGATTGCCAATCAACATTTGAAACTTTAAAAACAAGAATATCTGAAGCGCCTATCTTGAGAGGACCAAATTGGAAACTTCCTTTCCATATTTCTACAGGTGCTTCAGATATAGCACTAGGAGCTGTGTTGGGACAAAAAGATTTAGTTCCTTATGCCATTTACTATACCAGTAAAAATTTAACTCCAACTGAGTTGAACTATACTATGCCTGAAAAAGAGTTCTTAGCTGTTGTTCATGTAATCAATAAGTTTAGACATTATATAACAGGCTATGAAACTTTTATTCACGCTGATCATTCTGCAATTAGATATCTAATGAAAAACCTATTACTAATTGCAGAGTTACAAGGTGGCGCCTACTTTTATAGGAATTCAATATTACTGTGTTGGATAGACCAGGGAAACAAAATACAGTAGTTGATTTCTTGTCTAGGATTCAGAATACTAAAGAAGATTCTCTTGTAGAGGACAAGTTTCCTGATGAATATTTATTTGCAGTAACTACTAAGACCCCTTGGTATGCAGATATAGCTAACTATTTGGTTACAGGGAAACTACCTCCACATTTATTTCCTAGTGAAAGACGAAAGATTATTTAGGAGAGTTCAAAATATTCATGGATTTCTAACGAATTGTTTAAAACATGGCCAGATGTTGTGATCAGAAGATGTGTTAGGGAAGATGAAATGCCTGATATCCTCAAAGCATGTCATGATGAACCATGCGGCAGACACTTTGCTGACAAAAGGACAACCTATAAAATCCTCTGTTTAGGATATTATTGGCCATCCCTCTTCAAAGATGCAAAACAATATGTCAAAAGTTGTGACAGCTGCCAAAGAGTAGGGAAACCTACCCTTTCAAATGAAATTCCATTGCAGCCATAGGTACTCATCGAACCCTTTGAAAAATGGGCTTTAGATTTCATTGGACCTATTAACCCACCATCTAAACAAAGAAAGTATATATTGGTATGTACTGACTATGTCACTAAATGGGTAGAAGCCAAAGCATTATTTTCTGCTACTGAGCATTCAGTTATTAGTTTTCTTTATGAGGATATTTTTACTTGCTTTGGTGTTCCAAGAGAAATTGTGACAGATCAGGGTGGTCAATTCACATCCAACCTGGTAGAGAAGTTGATGGAAGAATACAAATTCAAGCACAGAAAACCTACTCCTTACCATCCGCAAGCAAATGGTCAAGTGGAGTCTACAAACAAAGTTCTTGAAGGCATCATTACCAAGACTATTCATCTGCATAGAAGAGATTGGGCAGAAAGGCTTCCTGAAGCCTTATGGGCCTACATAACTACATGGAGGAATATAAAATGACATTCTCCCTATGAACTTGTTTATGGGAAAGAAGTCCTGCTCCCCATTGAGTTCCAAGTTAAAACTTTCAAGATGGCAGTTCAGTTGGGAATGGATCTATCAGAAGCCTAAAAGCATAGAATGGAGTAGTTGAATGAACTAGATGAGATCATATAAGAAGCAATCCTAAGAACTGATCTAATTCAATATCAAAGAGTTAAGTGGCATGACAAATACATCAAAGAGAAAGAGTTTCAAGAAGGAGATTGGGCATTGCTATTTGATTCCAAGTTCAAGGATTTCAGAGGTAAATTTCATACTCATTGGCTTGGGCCATATGAGATCGACAAAGTATTTAGCAATGGAGCGGTAAGAATCAAAACCATTGATGAATATCAAACTCCTCTTATTGTGAATGGTCACCGATTAAAGATCTATCATAAGCCACTCTCAAAGGAGGAATTTGTCAAAATCTTTCAGGATAATTCTGCAATAACGCTGGTGAAGAAGAATCCTTCTTCTCCACCAGCCTAGTCCTTGTTCTTTTTCTGTTGAAAAAAAAAAATTGTATAAGCCTGAAAACCAATCACTGATTGGCAGTCTTATATAGAAAATATAGGGCGAAAATCAGAACCTTCTGATGCCCTATATTTTCCAAAAAAAAAAGGGCTCTCTCTCTCATTTCATAGTTTCATTTCACTTCACTCCACTTCACTCCACTTCACTTCACTTCATCTCATTTCATTTTATCATTATATTCCACTAATAAAAGTCCTTTCATGACCCGTTTTCATTCACTCAATCATCATTCATCCATCTCCATTCAGTGATATGTTCACTGTGTCAGTCTCTGCAGCTGAATCCTATTTCCAGAGCTACAAACTGATTCCGCAGCTAGTTGTTGATTTCACAACTAACACTCTGTTATTCAATAATGACGGTCAGATGCTGGCCAAATAATAAAAAGAACCAAATGCAGGTATGACAAAGGAAATATTTTGAAGATATGAAGCACCTAAAAGCATCAATAGGGAGTAGCTAATCAAAGGTTAATGGACGAAAGTGGCAAAAATTCCAAGGTATGAATAAGATTCATTTCAAATAGCATTTTAAAGCACATTTTATATAGTTATGAAACCACGGCTCCATTATATGTAATGATTGGCATTGATAGCCTCCATAACCATTCCACAACCATTACATGATTCCTCCACAACCCTTGCATTAAATTTTAAATGGCCCCATGATCAGCCTCCGGATTTAACTCGTGTTTGACACTCCACCTGTTAAACTAGGTAATTATGGGGATGTAATTGATTTGATCACGGCTCTTCCCCACCGCACAAATCCACAACCATTTTGAAAACATATTCACACCTATTTCGCAGCCTTCTACCTTAAAAGCCGAGTTCACTCTATTCCCATACTATTCTGTTTGTCATTTTTGGCCGGTTTACATCCCCGAGAACTCATTCTCATTACCTGTTCTCTGCTCTTTCATTTACGACTACTGGTTTTCCTCCATAAACCTTTTCCATTCCCCACTAACACAGTCATTTCACTTCCATTCATCCATTACTCACGTAGATGCATTTTAAGGCAGGGGAAAGGAATGGGTTTTTTGTTCAGAGCAGAACCGGAAGGGCCCAAATTCATGGAGGGGTATCCGCAATTGAAAAGCATACTAAGGAAGGCACGATGGCTACAGTTCATTCAGAAATTCAGAGGCTACAATAAAGAAATTACAAAGACTTTTGCAAGGTATTTTAATGGCGTGGAAGTTGAGGTTGGAGACCTTAAGTTTTCAGTCACCGAGGCATCTATAGCAGCCACAACAGAACTCCCACAGGAGGGGGAACGGTGGTTCAAAAACAAAAGCTTTGACGAGAGGGACTGGAGGGTTATCCTACGCAATCCAGGTATGGATATAACCATTTTCAAACGTGGAATCCCTGTCTATGCTTTAGAAGAAAAGTGGGCCAATCTATTATTGATAATCCAGAAGTTTATTACATGTGAAGGACGATTTGGGTCCATGTATATGTACCACACCCGGTTGCTAATGGAGATGCACTTGAGTTAGGGGAATCAATAAAGATAAGGATTACCTAATCACGTAGGTAAAGGAATCAGGGGGAAAAAGGAATTGAAAGAGACGAAAGAGAACGACCAGATGAATTTTCTAGAAAATCAAACCCTCAATTTGCCTTACTTTACATTTAATATCCTGAAAAAGATTTCCATGACTATCCAAAAGAATCTAGAGGACATAGAACCCCACCTGTACCATCACGACCTTGTGAAAATTTTGATTGAAAAACAGTTGAAAGAAAAGAAGGACACCTGGGAACAGTTTTTGGTTAGAAAATTCTTTCAAGATCCACCTGAAACACCAGAGAGCAGCTCAGCAAGGAAAAGTAGGAGAAAGAAAACAAGTGTGAGAATTCAAGACACTCCTACTAACATAGCCAAAGAAATTAATCAAGAAGAGAAGCTGTCTGAAAGTAAGAAGGAAAGAACTGAGGATAGGAAGCAAATAAAATTAAAGGGGAAAAGAAACATTGAGACTGTCTATCAAACCCCAGAACCTTCCTCAGAAGAGGACCACCAAATACTGTCTGAAAGACCAGTTTATCTTTAGGAACAATCAGCTGTAGCAAAGAAGAAAGGGAAAGAAAAACAGAGTGTGGAGAAAGAGGACACTAGCTCACAAAATTTAAGGAGGAGCTCCAGACTTAAAGGGAAATTGAGGACAGTATAAACTAAAGGGCCCCACTTCATTGACTTAGGAGGGGAAACACTGGAACAGCCTTCAGAAATCTCTCCTGGCCGTAGCCCACACCATACTCCTCTTTCTCAGCCAGATTTTGACATGAGTCCTTCTCAACCGGATTTTGGGGTCAGCCCAAGAAAGACTACACCTGAGATAGACCCAAACCAGCAAGAAATGTATGACTATATCGAGTCGTTGGAGAAGACTACCACAGATCCAAGCACTTCATCTACCCAGCCTAATGCAGCACAAGAAGCTCTAATCTAATCACTGAAATGGGAAGTTTTTGAACTGGAGGTCTTAAATAGACACATCAAAAGAGAAAATGAAACATTGAAGGAACAAAGCAGATTGTATAAGATCATTCACAACAACACCATGTTGCATCTTGGGCTGTGGTAGAAGAAGAATAGGAAGTTGAAGAAAAAGAGAAGGAGGTTTAGTAGAGCTCTTATCAACCTCAAATTTAGGTTCTTAATGAGAAAGCCTAGGATGATAGAGGTACCAAGAAAGAAGAGAAGAAGGCTAGATGTGCTAGCAAAGGTCTCAAAACACATGAACTGAAGGGAGGATGGTCAAAGTTTTGGTTGCATGGGGACATGCAACACCTTCACAGTGGGGGTATGTTGAGCCCTGAAACTACATATCTCCTACACACTTTCCTAGACTTTTCCCCCCACCTGAACCTCATAAGCTATCAAAAATCATTGCATATTGATTCTAAAAGAGCATTCAAGTGGTTTTCTAACTATGTTTTTGTGTTTGCTGTTTGAATTAGAATTTTCTCATTAGCTGTGGAATCCAGCCACTTTCCGCAACTGATTCAACTTTCCGCAGCTGTTTTTGTTCAAATCTAGGTTGCAGGTGTCATCAAGCAAAACAAGGCACGTGAGCAAGTTAGAAATGACCTGGACATGGATTAGGTCCTATTGGTTCAGCCGGATTCATTAAGGAAAGCCGTGGTCAATGGTGGTCAAATGGTGGTCAAATGTAGGAGTCGTATGGCAACAGGACTCTGTTTTCAAACATGTGAAGGATTCATGGCCGTTCCTAGATCCTAGGGGTCATGTTGATAGCTGTAGACTGCCCCACAATGCGAATCCAACAGTCGTTTTTGATAGATCGAATAATCTCGGCAACTAGTATGCTAAGCTTACGGAAGTTGTCCTTTTACATGTCCTCAGTTAAAGATGTTTCATAGGAAAATAGTTATGAATTTTTGTTATAAATAACGCGTTTCCAAACGCACAGAGTTAGTCTTTTTTGATGTAATTTTGCTGTTACGTTTACTGTGCCGTGTGTGTAACGAGAGGATTCTTCCTCTATTTTGAAATATAAATAAGACTCTGTTTCTATATGACTGCATGAGCATAATTCTATACTGATATCCTGTTGACTAAGGCTGTGCAGAGGGCCCCTGCATGCTGAGGTTTTGTTTTCCTTATTGCTGTAAAGTTTTTATGTAGTGTTTCCTTATTTCCATTGCACATATTTCATAGTTATCCACCTATGTATATTTCATTTGTTATGGTATTAACATTTCATTCCTGTACATGATTTTTCAAGCTTTGTATATTGTTGCTAACACTGATCAGTGTTTGTGTTTCAGGATAGAGTGGGGCATTTTCTTACATTTTTGCAATAACTAGTGACATGGGATTAGCCTCTCTGTTGACTTGGTTTTTTAGTTTTTTTTTTTTTTTAATTCCAGTTTGCTTTGATTTCAGTCTTATTCACTTGCTTTGTTAGTTAGTTTAGATCGAATTGTCATATGTTGCGTTACTCCTAAGGCATAGCTTTGACTACCTGGAAGCTATCGAGCTATGAATGATGTGATTTGTTTTGTTTTTATTTTCTGCAATTAGATATCAACTTGCTCAATTCATTGATGTTATCTCCTAAGCCATAGCTTAGACTACTTGGCGAGCTATCAGACTATGAATGATGTGATTTGATTTTAGTTTTACTTTTCTGCAATTAGATATCAACTTGCTCATATCATCGACGTTATCTCTTAAAGCCATAACTTAGACTACCTGGCGAGCTATCAGACTATGAATGGTGTGATTTGATTTTAGTTTTACTTTTTTTGCAGTTAGATATCGACCTGCTCATATCATTGATGTTATCACCTAAAGCCATAGCTTAGACTACTTGGTGAGCTATCGGACTATGAATGAAGCGAATTGATTTTACTTTTATTAGTTTGATTTGTTGAGTGCAATAGCTTAACTCATTTTTCTTTTTGTATTTAGATAAGGAGCAGAGATAATGGTTTCATGATCAGTAGTTCATTATTTGTTTGATTTGGATAACAACACATTTTGATTCTTGTTCAAGTATTAATTTCATCACTAGTATGTTCTGAGACCCTCTGAAGTGTTAACTTCTGGAAATCATTATAGAGGACATAATTGCCTTAAAATCTATATCCATACTTGCCTTGTAGAGCATTCTTAAAACTCAGGGATAGGAATTCCATTCACATTAGGAGATAAACGAAGATAAAAACCCCCAAAACAAAATAAAAATTGAAAACAAAAAAAAGTAAGAAAGAGGTTGTCTTGCACATATAGTGCACCACACTTCATCAGTTTACGACTCCCGGATTGATAATTAATGTAGCAATTTAGGACACACTAAATTGACTAAACACTTCATATGTGAATGGTGTCGGGAATGGATCGTGTACATAGGCATCGTTCAGCTTCCTGAGGTCCATGCATATCCTTATTTTTCCCTTCTGCTTTTTCTCCTATACTACCATAGGACTCACCCAGTCGAATTCTTCCACTAGCTCAATAATTTCGGCTATAAACATTTTGTCTAATTCTTCACAGACCTTTTCTTTATATTTTGGATTCAAGTGGTAAGGTTGCTACTTAATTGGCTTCGTGTCAGGTTTCAGGGTGATCTTCATCATCCCTAAGTCAATAATGATCCATTTTAAGTCCTAATTTTGGTCGGGAACAAGTCCTGGTATTCATGGAGTAACTCAATGACCTTATCCACCATGGCATCATCCCAATAGTCCCCAAGTGTTGCGTACTTCGGATCCGCCTCCGTTCCAATGTTTACCTGCTTTGTTTTTAGTGGTGCGGTGATGTCGGGGCCCTCAAGTGATGGTCCTCAAATCTCGCGACACCCTTCCGTTTCTGAAATGTTAATATTTCGTGGGTCCTCATCATTCTACTCAACATTTACGTTGTAACACTCCAGCGCGCAGCTCAGCTCTGTCGCCCATTCTGGCTGAAGTACTTCCATTGGCTCATGGGGTATTTTGAAGATAGCCACTTTTACTACCTGTAGCACATCATCAACAGTATCCAACCAACGATCTTCAAACGTTAAAGTTAACATAAATTCCTCGCATAAGACATCCCATTCACTTGTACCATGGCAAAGCTCCATCTCAGTATACCAATTCATGGGTATGACATCCAAGGTATGATAGAATAAGTGTACCCATTTAGGTTGTGGCTCTTCCTTGTAGACCTTGGTCCATTTCGCGAGGTGTGTACATGGATCATCCCATCTGTCATCTTTGTCTAATAGCCATATCTACGGTTTCCCAAATCGTAGGCACATCATCCTTTTGCATCGGCACCAGTCCTCAAAACTTCCCTGATGTGTACCCCACCACCTTGCGGGAGTCGCGTGCAATGCCTATTTCAGAGCATCGAACCACTGCTGTTCTAGTACTACGCTTTCAAATCTATTTAGGAATTCATCCATCGCTGTCAACCCATCATACGTAGGTAGATCACTTTCCTCTGTTGTCACACAGCATAATGATCTAACCATCATGTTGCAATTAAACATTGTTACTTCGTGCAACCAATTCTTCCATTGCTCTACTTCTTTGTCTGAATCTGAAGTGCAGGATCAGGGAGTATCACTCTCCTGAGAGATTGAGGAATTCATTAGAGAGAACACCCCTGTATAAAAAGGTCATGTAAAGGTTGAAGATCAATTGGATTGGAATTAATCCTAGCCCACCTTTATGGGTGGGTTTGCTAGAAGGTAGGAAGGAATAAGAGGAAATAAAGTAGTGGGAAGAGATAGAGAAAAAGGAAGGGTTCTATCCATAGGAAGAGACACCATCCACAGAAGCTTGGGATGTCAGGGAGGCCATCAGGGCTATGAAGGATATGGATATACATGATTAGGATGCTCAGAGCATGAGCAACAGTTTCAGTAGGGGGTGATGATGAGTCTCATCAATAGGTAAACTATATGGGTCACAATTCCATTATGCAACTTATTAAATTTCCTTTTCTCACATTTATTTACAGATTTTATTATATTTTTCTTAGTGAGAAGAATAAAAGTGAGTTACTATGTCCTATGGCCTAATGTGTGTTAAATGTAGGAAATTGGAGCAATTTTGATTTGACTTGAGCACAAAGAATCATAGTATACAAGTAAGAGAGATTATAGAAGTGGTCTCCTTCCTTAACTCCTCAGATCATTTGAAGATTCTCCCACTCTATCTCATCAACTCAATGTCACTGGCAGCGAAGCAAGTTGAGTTCATTAGTAGCCAAGCCAATGTCATTCAAGGAAGAGTTATTCTTAATTTAGGGAGCCTAGTATCCCTATTTTATAGGGGGTTTTTGGTAGATCCATTTTTGTATAAATAAGCAAGCTAAGGGACTCATTAGGATTCAAAGTTTTATTGTAGCCAAGAGGCCATTAAGCTGAAGCACATTTGACTTTCATTGTTATGATGAATTTGACATTTTTATGATAATGAGAAATTTTGTTGTGATCCATCACTAAGTTGACTCAAAGGATTGAAGCTCTTGGGTTAGGGCCCAACCCTAGCAGCAGAAGTTCCTCTCCTTTGTATCTGTATTCTTAGCTTAGAATGTTGATTTACTGCTAACATTTATTTATGTTTTTGTTTAGCTTTTAAATTTGATTAAGTTATTTCTTATCCATGATTTCATTAGCTTAAAGAGTAGATTAGTGTTGCAGTCTAGTGAAGGAATATATACTAGAAAATATTGTGATAGTGACCTCCCTCTCATCTCCCCTTTGGGATCATGATTAGGGGACCCCGCTCTCACAGCCCAAAAACAAAGTTTGTCCTTTATTCACTGCCTAGGTTAAGTTTCATTCTTAGCGAGATAACTGCTTATGGTTCCTTGGAAATATTTGCAGTTGTTAGTTTTTGTCTTAAGATTATTGTAGCTTCGAAGGTAGTTCATCCCATAGATCTAGTCTCTAACAATATTTAGGTCAGACTTTCTAAATTTAACTCATCTTTTCCATGTTGAAATGTAATAACTTTTAAATGAAAAGAGAAACAAGTTTTATTGAAAGGATTTTTGATTTGCAGGAAGGGACACCCCCAACCAACTCCACCTAGGTCTTCTCCACATTTTGTTGAAGCATACCAAGCCTTATTCCGAACCTCTAATTTTTAGCCACCAGGAACAAGTTGTCTTGGGCAAATCTGACCTTCTTAAAGTGGTGGCCTTGGCCTTGGTTGATGTTCACCTTCCCTACACCTTACACAAATGTCATGCACCCTTCCAACACTTCATATCACCATTCTTGTCCTCCAAAACCTCTCTTCCAACTTCCTATAGCAGTAAAAAACATCTTGTTGTAGTTCAGGACATCTTGTAGTAGTTTCCTATAGCAAGCTTGTAGCTGCTTGTTTTGACCCTGTTTTGACTTGAAATGGTAGTATAGCCTAGTGTAAGAGTAGTTTAACCCCTCAGCTTGGACTCCATGACCAGAAGTGCCACCTAGACTAGCCTTTTCATTCCTTTCCCTCCTGCAAGATCAGATAGCATTAGCTTTTATATTTCTGAATTTAGCAATTAGGACCTTTAACTATTATGCAAGTGTTAATGAGATAATTACTACATGCATGTTTGGATTTTTAAATGATAGAATAACTTCATATTTTCAAGTAGTTCTAGTCGGTAGATGATCAAGTGCAAGGTTAGCATAGTTTCCTTCCTTCAAGTGATTTGTGTCATTTCATAGCTATATGATTTATGCCATATCAAAGCATTTACAAGTTAGCATCTTGCATTTCCTGAATTCACAAGCATTTACTTTTCCTGCACTATAACTAGTTTTACATTCCACTGTCAGTTGTTAGACTCCCTTTAGTCTAGTAGAGGAATGGGTTGGAACCTTAATGGTCAAGTTCCTCAGTTAAGAAGTGACCTGAGTAGAATGATGCATCTATTATGTATTTAGCATTGTCACCTCCAAGTTTGTATCAAATCCCAGGTTGATAAAGTAAAACTGGGAGCCCTAGGAGTTGCAGCATTCTTGTTACAATACTAAGCCTCGTCAATATGCTTAAGGAATATTTATACCATTCATTGATAATGATACATAAATTTCATTGAAGAAGTACATAATCCACAGGAGAGTGACTTCGAGAAACTTACCTATGAGATGAAGAATCAACTTACTTTTAAAGCTATTATTTGAAAATCATTACAATGAACCTTTGATCTAGCTAACCATAACCAAGTGGGGAATGACTCTATACCCAACTATAGGCTCAGTTGCATCAAATATCTATACAATTGGTTAGCCATGATCCCTCAACTACCTTTTTTAGTGACTAACCCTTACTTCCTAATAATTTCGTTGGAAAATGATCACTCACATCTTTATTCTCATTCATTAAATAGAACTCCTTTGTTACAAAAATGTAAGGAAAAAATTCATCCAAATAATCCACTTGTCATCATGCAATTTTTATTTTCATCTTAGGATTTTCTTCATTTAGCTTTTTCCATAAATTTATCTTTACTTAGTTTTACTCTTTTAATATGATTAATTATATGGTTTTCTTTTATTTACTTGTTATGATATTTCAATCAAATTATTATTATTATTATTACTATTTAATAATAATATGGGGCATTAAACTTAGTTCAAAATACAAGGCAGGAACATGAAAATTGTCATTACTTAGAGTAGCAATATGATGAAGAGGATTGGGTGTTTCTTCATTTTCATCCCAATAAGGAGACATGTCTAAAGGAAAAGAGTAACTAAAATTTAAGACTCAAGTTCTACGATTGTATGAGATCCTCCAATGCATTGGACATGTATGAGATCCTTTAGTGCATTCATTAATTAACTATACAAAGTTAATATAATTCTATGTATAGTTAATAGTTGTAGTGGGCATCAACATCTCCAATGGAAACATGTTCCAAATAACTAAAAATTGTACATAAACCACATAGAAATGAGCATGTCTACACAGCGACTATTGCTTTACACATGTATGGGAAATAAGAGGGAGGACAATAACTAAATCTCTTCATGAGTTCAATTGTGTACTTATGATCTCATACTTTTCCACGAATCTACCTTAAGGGTGTACATGAATCATAAAAAAATTATTAATGATATCAATCCATGGTCTATATTGGGGGGTGCTTCCTCAACCCCTTATGATATATGTCATAAAAAGTTAACTTATTGAGAATGGTCTAATCTTCATATGTGGATATGATCATCTATTAATATCTTTAATGCATTTTTTAGGAATAGATTATGCATAAGTCAATTATTTATTGTTAATTGATCTGAATAGGATCATTATATTGCTTTTCATCCATATCGATGCATTTGGAGTGGAAAAAAGTGGAGGAATCAACTTACAAAACTGTTTTTACCGCTAGGACCCAGTTTGGCAAAACGGGGTCTGAAACCTTCCAAGAGCATTTTTGGGCACAAAAAGACATTTTTTGGGGGTAAAACTTTGTTGATAGAGTAAGTAAAACTTTCATGCTATTCTACACATAGAGAGATTTCCAATGACACAAGAATCGTGTCAATCAAAGTTTGTATACAAAAGTTATTCCACTTAGAAGTTGACCTGGTTCAAGAGGATGCCGCGTCATACCCCATTATTCATGGAAAAGGGGATAGTCAAATTTTTGTGATGTAAAAGACTCTAGAAGAGTATATTTTATAACTCCAGTTAAGAGTTGATGTAGTCAAACTTAACCACTAGTAGGCTATCGGGCTGTGTTATAACTGGGCCACTAGGAGGAAGATGCATTCCATTCTTTCGAGAGCATTTTGGTCCATAGTTAAGAAAACATATCTAGGAGATATAGGAGGTAGAGCACACACAGAGGATATGTGCACTATAGCAGCCCATAGGCCAAATACATTACTTCTTTGTATCTGCAGCCATATTTCTAGACAGAGAAAGAGAGCAAATCGGCCTCACCTTCCAGCTGGGTTTTCTCCTGAAAGGGTTTCCCAGAGAGAATATCTTATGTATTATGTGTTTGTGAGCTTATTTTTTTGTTCTCTACTTTTCTTCTTGATTTACTTTACATGCATGCACTAATTACAATTAGTTTTACAAATTTAAAAATTAAATAAAATTGCAATAATGTCCCATATTTTAAATATAATATTAGCAGATCTATTGTGAGGAGTTGTCTAGTGGAATATCCACAGCAATTTACAGATCATTAATACTAGGATATGGTTAAGATTGACATACTAAAATTTGATATGTAAGCTTAATAACCAGTTTGGGGGTTGTTCCCTACATATATGGGCCCATAACCCTTCTCAACGAATATGCCCTAGTTATGTGGTTCCTTGACCCTTCTTTGGAGGATGCCTAACTTGAGTTGTGTATAAATTCACAACTCAAACACCAATTTTAAATTCATCTTTTGTGATCATTGAACCTAATCATTTTTTAGCCTACAAATTTTATTTTTTTGTATAACTGATTAATCATATGGACACTACATTTTGTAATTCTCTTGTGACACTACCATGCTTTCATTTCTTTATTATGTTTTTGGGAAAATTCTAGCATACTTGTTTAGTGAAGTTTTCACCATTACTTTTTCAATTTGTTCAGTGTGTTATTTGGTTCAATTATATGCCCCCTTTTTCTTGTGATTTCAACATGACATCAAAGTGGTTGTAAGCATTTATATATCTATTTCATTTCTATTTAGAGTTTTCTTCTTGGCTATTGTTGGTGCTATACTTTGTAAGTACACGATGGCATATAAAAGAATATCCAAATTAAGGTATTTTTTGGATGTTTTTCATTATGTCACCTTTAGAAAAAAGGTTCTTTGCTTTAGTTGTTTGGGTTACTTTTTATATCTTGTTTCAAAGATACCATGTATAAATTGATGCACTTAGCATTAGTTTTTTGTTTCCCATTTTATCTTCCCAAAGAATTTTCAATTGTCCTAAGGGTCACTATGGATCTGTAATTTCTTCATTTATGGATCTATGTTTTTTTAAATTGACTCAAACTTTCGATTAACTTGAGCAAGTAATAAGTATATTAGATTTAACACTAGGACATAGATGTTTTACCATGCTAATATTTATTATTCAGATAATAATCCATGAGAAATGGGTATATTTCTAGCCAAATTAACCTAAGGCTAGCACTTTTCCTCACCTATTTTGCAAGTACATGTGCACATAAGAATGATCGCAAGCTGTGCATGACACCATTGTGTGGACTTTGAACTTGTGTGGGGTTGATAAAGAAACACCTTACTTTTCAACTTGATAAGCCACCATTACTGGGTTTCCAATGGTTTTAATCCTTCTTCATGACTCACTTCAACTTCAATTATATGATCCAAAAAATTATTGGTTAGTGGAACCACATTTTACAATGATAAACTAGGTTTTCATGGATTATCCTTTTGCAATAATATCTCTATGGCTACATTTTTTATAAGGATTTTACTATCTGGAATATAGAAATAATGCGTTTAAAATTTCTTAGAAGAGTGTGTACTATTTTCTTCTTTGATATATACAAGGCTTTCCTTGATCACTTTATGGAGCCTTCTTTGTTGTTGAACCTAATGACCTTAAAATAGCTCGTTTTTAATATCTCGAAAAAAAATACTAAGATGTGTACCTTGCATCTCAAGACTTGGATTTGGCTCCTTCCTGCTGCTCCAAAAACTTCACAATGATGGTATGGGAACAAATATCCTCCCAACTGTAAGCTCATTTGAACAACTAGCCACCCCCAACCCTGCATCTATTATTGTCAGAATTACAAGTATTTCCTCTTACCCCAAAGGATGACCTATTCTTACTTCCCCATTTCTTATATAGAATCCATCCATCATCAAGGACTCAATCCAAAGACTCCACTTGTCATAATTATCTTTATCATAATTTTTCTTTCCCTATCTATTTTATTTTTTTGTGCATTTCATTAGTATATTTGATTTAGGGCATGACATACTTCCCCACATAAGTGAAATTTATCATGAATTTAACTTAACCATGCACTTCATCATTTCATAATATCATATGGCACCAAGGAAGGCATATGTCACCAAGACAAGAACATCATTTTCCACCAAGGCATGCATCTATCACCAAGATAGGAATATCATCTACCACAAAGGGAAACATTTATCACTAAGATAGGAACATTGCCTGCCACCAAGGCATGCATCTATCACCAAGACAGGAATATCATCTACCCACTAAGGCATGAATTTATTACCAACATAGGAATATCATTTTCCACCTAGGAATGCATATGTCACTAAGACAGGTATATCATCTGCAAGAATCTATCACCAAGACAAAAATATCATCTGCCACCAAGGAAGGCATCTATTACCAATATAGAAATATCATTTACCACCGATGTAGGCATTTGTCACCAAGACAAGTATATCATCTACAACCATCTGACAGTAAGACATGAATATCATCTACCACCAAGGCAGGTATCTATCACCAATACAAGACTATCATAAGCCACCAAGTTAGGCATCTATAGTTGACATATAATTCATTATTAACTCCTTCCCTCTAAACTTGTCATCATGACTCTAAGGCATAAGAAATATTAGAAAATAATACATTGAGATGTCCCCATACCATCACATTATATCCTTCTAATGTCACTACATCTTTATTAGAGACATATCAACATAATAAATGAATTCATATGATATCATAATTCTCATAGGTTAGTATTAAGATTCAGGGCATGAGGGGACCACCTCATGTTATTTCAACTCTTCATCAATCCTTGAACATATGGGGGGCCAAATTATACACAAACACTTGTCACATGGAGAGAACATAATTTATAGGCTAGTATTGAGATTCGAGGCATGAGGGGACCACCTCATGTTATCTAATCCCTTCATTGGTATTTTGACATGGGGACCCAAATCATACATAAACACATATCTTACAAAGAGAACAAACCCATAATTCTCAAAATCATTCTTGTCATGATACATCTATTTACTGCATACCATCCATCATTAGATATGTTAGCTTCCATGACCTCATTGAATAAATTGGCTCTATTTCAATCAATTTCATCTTCTCTTTTTATAGAAAATAAATCCACATCTCGAGTAATAGGAAATTTCATGAATTTTTTTGTCATCACAAAGGACATCGTTATTGTGATCAATACCATCTACTATATTTGGTTACTTTGTTGCATGACTCATTAAACATGTCATCATATAATTTTGTACAATCACATGATGTCATAACACATCATATCACATACTTTTTAAAATTTAATAATACAGTTCCAACTAGACATAATTTTTCCATCAAAAGTTGTTCAAAACTCTCATCTTAAGTCTAAGTTAATCAATACTAATAAAAAAATAAGGAAAATCATGGTGCATAGTATTTACATCCTCTCAGGTCGCAGAACCTAGGATATATTGGTCCCATTGGACCTTAACTTGTTCAATTTCCTAGTTCCTGACCAATCGAACCCTGCAGTCTAGTACATAGAATGGCTAGATTTGGAGACCACCCCCCTCGAAAAACCTGCACATCTCAAATTTCATTACATGGGATGGATTAGGTACATGATTCCTAACTACGTAAAAATGAAAAATATTATGATTTTTTCTTATATCGAGTGGCAACTCAAGGTTATAAACCATTGGTCCAATATTTTTTAGAATCTAGAATGATCTAATGAAACTAGGGGATAACTTGGTTCTTTTACCAAACCTAAAGGAATTCTTCAAGGGTCTAATTCTAACAAAATCCTTGCCACTGTCCATATAACTCTGATCATTTATTTTTGCATCAATAAAACTTTTTTGAAGGTCCCTTGCTTCCTTCCATATCTTCTTTATTATAATTAGCTTCTCTTCCTTTTCATGTAACATGTATGATCCCAATATTTCCCGATCTCCCAAGTGATCCCAACTTAGGGGTGACGATAGGGTCTCCCATAGAGAATTTCATATGAAGCTTCCTTAATGGAATTTTGATAGCTATTATTATAAGAAAATTCTGCTAACGGAAGATATTTCTACCATTGATTCTATTGATTGATGACATACATTCTCAGCATGTACTTCAGTACTTGGTTTAATATTTTTATTTCCCCATTAGTATCTAGATGATATATAGTAATAAATTTGAGTTTTGTTCCCATCGAATTTAGGAGGGTTTTCCAGAATCTAGAATTAAATTGTGAATCTCTATTTGAAATGCATTAGGGGAATTTTGAGGTCTGAAATGGGCCTCCTAAGAAAATTATAAAATAATAGTGGAAATAATAAAATAATATTAGATTGCATCATCAAATTTTAGAGGGAAAAAAGAAAAAACTAGTTTTTCAACTCGTATTTTCAACTTATCTCCCTATGGGTTTCCTCAAAATTCGAGCGGAAACACTCATTGGATGAAAATTTTGATTCCTCATCCAAGGAGTACCCACGTTGCATAATTTTGACGGACCCTACTACACAAAAAATGATAAATACATGAAAAATGTGATTGTAATCACGTTTTTTCATGTATTTTTCATTTTTCGTGTAGTAGGGTCCATCAAAACTATGCAACATGGATACTCCCTAGATGAGGAATTAAATTTTGCATCCAACTAGTACTCCCACTCAAAATTAGAGTAAATACTTAGGGAGATAAGTTGAAAATACGAGTTGAAAAAGTAGTTTTATTATTTTACTATTTTTTAATCTTTTTACTTTTTACTCCAAAAATGGTGAATAATCCCCGTGGTTGACATCATCATCTTGAATCCTACTAGCTTTTATAAAATTTATTTTGGTTGTACATTTTTCTTAGGAGGCCCATTTTAGACCTCAAAATCCCCCTAATGAGCTTTTGAGGCACTCCATGGAAACAAATTATCTCCTTTAGAAAAACTTGAGTGATCACAATTATGTCATAAGTGCTTTTAACTACAATGAAGTTGGAACTTTTAGTGATTTTCCAGCCACCACCATAATACATTCATGTCTCTGAAATGTTATTGGAAGACACCCCACAAAATCCATTGAAATGACTTCCCACTTGGTTTCAGGTATATCATGTGGTTGGAGTATTCCTACAGGGTGATGGTGTTATGCTTTAACTTATTGGCATTTTAGACATTGAGCTACGAACTATTTTATATATTTTTTCATTCATGCCTAGAAAAACATATTTCTTAACTCCTCATGCACTTTCTTCACTCCTAGATGCATAACTTAAGGATATATATGGAATCCTTTGAATATTATGCTCCTAAGCTCTTTTTTTTGGTACATACATCTTACCTTTATATCATAATAACCCATCATTCTTTATCGTATATCCTTCCCAATTAGATCTCATCGGTATTATTCCCTATAAGGAAGATTTTATTTATGGGCCATGGTGATATTTTATAAGGTGGATTAAAATTTGGTCGCTTAGGCTTGCTTTCAATGATAGTATTTAATTTAGTCTAGGATTTCTACTTTAGGCATCTATCACTTTATTTTTTTTCCCTTTTATGAAATATACTTTGAAATCATATTCACTGAACAACTCACTCCAATTTCATTGTTGAGCGTTGAGGCCATTTTAAGTAAAAATGTGCTCAAAACCTTTGTGGTATGTCTTAAGTTCAAATTCCATCCCATTGGACAATGTCTCCATATCTTCAAAGTAATTATTGTTGCATCTTTCATTAGATCATGGGTGGCGTAACTTACTAATGAATCCTAAGTTTATGTAAATTATAAGTAATCACTCCTTCTTACCACAACTCCTAATCCTTCGCTCGATGCTTCTGTGCATGCACAAAATTCATTGTCCATGTCTAGAAATTTCAAGATTGGGGTGGTTATTAAGTGTTGTTTTAGCTCGAATAATTATTCTTTGCATTTATTTCTCCATTAAAATTTGATACCCTTATTTTGCAAGCCCATGAGGGGATCGGAAACTCAATAAAAATACTTCAATGAACTTTGTATAATAACCTTTTAGTCCCATTAAGAATTGTACTTCCTTGGTGCTTTTCAGAGTAGGACAATGTATAATGGCTTCAAATTTACTATGGTCTACTACAATATCCTTTCTGTGATGATATGAATAAGATATTATATTTCTGTTTGGAAGAATGAACATTTTGGTAGTTTTATGTACAACTTGTTTTCTCTTAGGCATTCAAGTACAAACCTTAAGTGCTCTAGATGTTCCCTTTCATTTTGGGAGTATAGATAATTGTGGAATGCATTGTTCATCAAGTTCATGAAAGTTGATGGGGCATTGTTCAACCCAAATGGTACTACAGTAAACTCATAGTGACCAAACCTTGTTTTGAATGTATCTTTGGTATGTCCTCCTCCTTGATTTTTAACTAGTGGTATCCTAATCATAGTTCAATCTTAGAGAAAATTGAAGCTCTTTTTAATTGATCAAAGGGATCATTAATGTGAGGAATCAGATCCCTATTCCTAATGGTTTCCCTTTTGAGATCATGATAGTCGATCCATAAACTAAGGTTTCCATCTTTATTTGTCACAAAGACCACTAGTGCTCCCCAATGTGAGACACTTGGCCTAATCATCCCTTGATCAATAATTTCCTTAAGTTGTACACTTAACTCACTAATTTCTAGAACAATCAATCGATAAGGAGTTTTGGATATGGATTTTGTCCCTTGTTTTAAAGAAATTAAGATGTAAAATTCCCTTACAGAGGGTATATTGGGTAGCCCTAGAGGAAAAACAAAATTCAAGTTCATAAAGCATTAAATGAAGCACATTAGAAATATTTTCATCCTCATTCATCATCTCAATACAAACAGTTTACATCCTTTTCTCATACAATTACTTACCTTCTTGGCTAAAAGGAGGTGTAATGTAACTTCTCGCTTAATCCCTCTAATAGTTCTAGGATCTCCTTGATAATTTTGGCAGAGAACCACTTTATTATAGCAGCCTACTAATTCTTCATGGGTTTAATCCAATCCATTCCTACAATTAAATCATAAGTCCCCAAATTTGTGTTATATAAGCTCATTTTTGTGATACAACCCCCAATGTTAACAACATAATCTTTAACTAGACGACCTACTTCTTGCTTAACCTTGGATGCCAATTTTACCAAATTTAAGTTACTTTTGTCATGAGCTTCCAACCCACATCTAAGTAATGCAAAAGGAGATATAAAACTATTAATGGAACCTAGATCAATTAATATAGAGAGAGGAGTGTTTTTTATCATACCATAAAATTCCACTATTGTGGCTTGATGCTTCACTTGGTGGTGGTTTATGGCAACATGAATTCGGTGTTGTGTATAAGGTTGATTTGTTCTTCTTATATGTCCTTGCTGCTTGAATCCAACCTAATGTATTGGACAATGATGTCTATAATGGGGACTGCCACACTCACAACATTTCAATGAGCCTTGATTCTTTGTATGAACTTGATATCGACTATTCAGTTCTCTTCCTCTCCCTCTTATTCTTCCCAAATAGGTTTGAGGCCTCATTAACTTACAACTCCTTGGAGTTTTGTCATGAGTTACACTAGCCATCATAGATAGATTTTTATTTCTTCAATAGTACCCATATTGGCACATTCAAATTCTTGTGATATTTTCTTTGGATATTTCTTTTATCATTTTCTCATATTTTTTACTTGATTTTTCATTCCATCATCTTTTGTACTTGTCTAGCCAAAATTGTTGTTTCTTCCATGGTGGTGGGTTTCTACATGACAAATTTAGCTTGAACTAAAGGATCAATCCCATGAAGAAATCTTTCAACTTGTCGTTTATCATCTGCCATGTAGCCCACATGATGGACTACTGCATAGAATTTTGCTTCATAGACATTCATTGATCTTCCATTTTTTCTTATTGTACAAAAGGATCACAATTTTTGGTGTTTGTAATCTTTTGACAAGAACTTGGTTCTAAAAGATTCTTCAAACATTTTCCATGTAACTTGTAAAGGAGTGACATGTAATTTTGTTTCTTCATTTACCCACCATAAAAGAGCTTCTCTCTTTAGAAGGATAATTGTTATTTGTGCCTTTTCCATTGTGGAGTATGCCTTAAACGATAGTGCCCTCTTAACCCCTACAATCCAAGGTTCTACTAATGAACCCTCATCTTGACCTATGAATTTAGGTAGTTTGCATTTTTTAACTTCCTTCATAATATCAATTATTTCTCCAGTTCTCTCAATATTGTTAAATGGTCATGGTATAATCCTTTTCTTCTGTGTTGATTCCATTTTTAAATTTTTTATGGCCTTTGAACCTGGTTAGAAATCCAATATTTATGTCATCTCTATAATAGAATATAGTATTTCTTGTTGAGTGGGCATTCTAAGCCCTGAATCAACTTGAGGTGGGGTTTGAACTCCAAGAATTACCTGGGATTGTCTTCGATGCTTGAGACCCATGATTATTTCTCAACATTTCAAATAGTAGTTTGCTTTCAAGGTTTAACACTTGATCATAAATTTCAAACTAGGATTTGCGGCAGAAAGGTATACCTAACATTGTAATATTAATAACCAATGACAAGAACATGAAATATGAACCATCATGAATCCCACCAACACAAGTTTTCAACACACACCAAATTCATTATGCATCATAATAAATTGAATTCCTAGAGATGCAAATATTAATAATTTTGCACCAACAACAATTATTTCAATTATTTCACTTCCACAATAACTAGTTGACAACAAGATTTGCAGCCTACGCTTTTTGACCTCTCTCCACGCACAATAAAACCAGATCTAAGACAAATATGCAAATCGATAGGAATGTAAAATAAATCCACGTATAAGAAAACATTTTTATCCCTCTCAATGCAATAAAACAAAATATGGATCTATGTTATCCAAGGGTTTTATTACCCCTGAAAGAAGAATATGATGATACAACCCCAAAAATGCAATAACTAAAAGACAAGACACGCAGGATCTTCAACGATTAAATCTATCTATAAAGAGATACAATGAAGATTATATATCCAAAATCAATTTAATAATGCCTCATTATTTCATGACATTCATTTATCTTCCCTCAACTCTTTGTTAAATGGTTATGCATGTCTTGCATCTCAGTCTTATTACATTAAGAACACGATGATTTATATCTGAGAACCTGCTACAATGAAATTTTGAAAACAACTTTTTTACATGGACAACACACTCAATATACTTCTCACAAACTAAAATAAAGTTGTACTTTTGCATTATTTTGGTGGTATTCTTTTATGGTTAAAGGTTGTCTTGCCTTGAACAAGGATCTTTCATATCCATCTACTAAGTGTTTACTTTATCTTTTGGTATTCATATTATTTGTTCTAGTTTTAAGTTATCAAGAATGGTTGGTAAATGGGAAGATTTAGGTGATGGATATCAAGAGTCAATATGTATATATAACCCTTGGTTTTAAGAAAGCACATAATGAGCCTTCATGTCCTCAAAGATTTATCTATGAAAAATATCATAATTAATAAGGCATTGAATATCTAAGTTTTGGACTTTGTAATTGTCATTAATTCATGTGTACCAGAAAACTTATAATATAATAATATTTATTTTTTCTAGCTAATGCAAGCAAAATCAATAATGGAATTCACTATTATAAGATTATATTATTAACTATTTAGTATAATCATATGGAGTAGTTAGTATTTATTAGCACGACATAAGATGGAAAGAATAAGATGAAATGAAATAATACATAACACACATTTATTATCATTTCCATAGATGAGTTGAAAATGCTAGACAACAATAATTGATTGGATTCAAACCAAGGCTAGCTTTAAATGATGAGAGAAGGGATGGAAAACATGGTTCGAACATGAAAATGTAACATATAGGATGCTAAGAGTGAAAACTATCATTTTGATCTAATGTTGAATGTTTAACCAAGTTAAAAATCAATATTCATGATTTAAAATTTTATAGAAATAAGCCTCTTTAAGGGGGCAACCTCCTTTACATTACACAAATGAAAATTTCTTGGATGATACAAATGACAAGACCTCCTTTCTATATATAGGAGTCTAAGGGGTCATAATATAATCAGAGTCGACATAACAATAAAAATGTAAGGGCACAATAATAACAATAATGGGCTTCTATGGAGCACAATAATAACAATATGGGGACTGCATGGCTACAACAATATAATAAGGGGGTTGTACTAATAACAATAAGGGGTTACACTAGTAGTATAAGGGCCTAACATGCCCCTCTCCTTCAAAAAGTGTTGTCCTCAATTCTTGAGTAGTTATTGATGCTTCTTGTATAAAATTCTTGTCCTCCCATGTGGAATCTTCAATGGGTAAGTTCTTCCACTTGATGAGATACTCTGAAATTGATCGATTTCATAGTTGTCAGGTTCTTGTTTCTATGACTGCTCTAGGTTCCAATATGCTTTTTCCTTCCTCTTCAAGTTCTAGCAATATTGTTTGAATTGGGATATTCTGCAA
>APFE030211840.1:0-10678 GCA_000404065.3 Pinus taeda
GAATCACGAATCCCCGTGTCAGGTGACTTAGTATACAAACTATACAAACTTAAGAGAATCCATAATATATATATATATATATATATATTATGCAATCAAAAGAGATCATAATATAAAATCACAAGGAGTTATAACAAAGACAATGAATACAATAAGATGTATATTTTCTATTAAAAGGGGTTTGTTGTCAACCATTAATGCAGGTGGTGGTTGCCTACACAGACTTCCGCTAAATCTTATCACCTTATCCCTTCGCTGGAGGAACCTCGAACAATGGGTCACCATTTGGAGGCAGAACAAGATCTTATATGAGGGGGAAAGGATGAATACAGGGGGACAAACATGGGAAGGAAAGTTGTTAAATCTGAGGAATGAGCCTGAGTTTTGAATTTGTAAAACTAAGCCTATGTTCTTGGAGTTTTGGGCACGAGGGCCAAAAGACTTTGATATCGAAGTCCTCTGGATCTGGGAACCAGATAGGTTGATCTTAGATAGGCTGGGAGGAAACAGTCAGTTTGGTAGCAGGAGCAGGAGCAACAACATACCAGAAACACCTTCAAACAGATATCCAGGTATTTTCTGCATTTAAATTGTTAAATTCTGGTTAAATTAAATGTCTGAATAAATTGCAAAATCTATGTATATTTTTTTCTGGAATTGTATGATTTAAATGTAATTTAATGCATTAAATTTATGGTACATTTCCTGTTGTAAGTGGTCAAATTATGCTTTTAACTTTCCTTTTAGTTACATCAACCTCTGGGGCATCGTTCCAGGCCCAACCCAAAGTCTGGATAAGGGTATGGGGGACCCAATGGACAAATGTGTACCTGGTTGGGAAAAGTGTGAAAAAGGGTTATAATGAGCAGAGGAGAGTGATGTATATGGTGTCGAGAAGCGAGACCACGCAACCAAAATCGAGACTTCCAATGTATTGCCACTCCTAAAGCTAGTAGCTAATAGAGGAGATCCCATGGGACTAGGATACAACATTAATCACCTAGTTGGGACAAGGGAACAAGAGTATAGACAAAGCCCATTCTTTCTACTAAATCCCCCCAATAATCCATGTCCAAATGTGTCCAAGATAAGCAAGTACAAACACCCAATTGCATAATGAAAAGCCATACATTCAGTGTTGGAAGGCCCACCTTCTAACATGCGATCATAATAGATGGGTGAGGGCACATAATGGTTGGCTCAAGTGGTGGAGAATGGTGGCACATCGAGCTATCTAGTGGTTGTAAGGGATTAATGACTGTCGGCTGAAGTCAAATCTAGGAGAAAAGCACTCTTATGGGTGTCACCCACTGGTGGTGGGTAACAAAACCAATGGCCATAGGTTAGCCCTACGTCCATTAGTGAAAACTCATAATGTTTTCCATGTTTCTTTGCTTAAAAGATATGTACAAGATTCTAATCATGTCATTGATTCTATAGGTGGAATCAGAGGGAGAATTCCAGCCAAAATCACTTTGCATTCTAGATAGGAGGAGCTTCATGCTCCAAAATCGAGCAATAGAGCAAGTTAAAGTGCAGTGGAAGCACTTTGGGCCCAAAGAAGCAACTTGGGAAATGGGTGACTCACTAAGGGCAGCATATCCTTCTTTATTTGTTGGTTGAAGCAAATGTATATAATTGTAAATACTATAGAGAGTTGTGTTTATAA
The DNA here is from genome assembly GCA_000404065.3 of Pinus taeda. Taxonomy (NCBI): domain Eukaryota; kingdom Viridiplantae; phylum Streptophyta; class Pinopsida; order Pinales; family Pinaceae; genus Pinus; species Pinus taeda. Next base: position 1,670 of record APFE030211840.1, read on the forward strand.
AGCTCCATAAACAGTATGTGCATGTTTGCTTTAAAGCATGTTTTGGCATTGCATATGGAATAAGAACACCAAGAATGGTGTTCCCCCATGGGGGGAGGGTTTTTGACAACCCCAAATTAACATATATTAAGTATGTAAACATTATGATAAAAAGGATAAATGGGCTGAATAATGGGACACAGATTCTAGAGGGATGGGGTGATTATTTGCTGGAAATAATATTAATGTACATTAAATTCAAATTAGGAATTTGAAAAGTCAAGAAGAGGAAAATCAAATTGTTGGAAAAGACGGGAACAACAAGAGAAAAAGGAAAAGAAAAAAGAGAAAAAGAAGAGAGAAGAACACAGAGGCAGCAACACAGGGGGAGAGAAATTTGAATACCATGAGAGACTGAACAACAAAAAGGAATGTTTGGAAAAGGAGCTAGAAGAAATCACCAAGTGAGGAAATGATTGCCTCTTGAGTCCTCAATGGCCTGGAGCGTGGAGATGGTATTTCTCAAGATATCCCAAAGGACTGGAATGGAGGAATTGATCCTAGAAAATTCTTGGAGGAATTCTGGATGTTTCCCTGTTGTATGTTGAATTTACTGTGGGTTTTAGAATCCCTACATTGGGTGGAACCACAATGTTGTGTTTCAAAGGGTGGAGATGTTAATTTTAGTTAACAATGGTATGTTCTATGCTTAGCACGATTTACTTCAATGTTCCTTAGCAGCCCAATAACAATTTCCAATTTCCAATTTCCAATAGCAATCACAATAATCACATTGACAGTAAAAGCAAATAGGACATGAAACAAAATGCAAAAGACAAGACAAGACAAGAGGACACCAGATTTAGTGGATGCCAGGGAAAAACCCTAATGTGGAGAAAACCCTTTGATCGAATCTTCTTATTATTATATCAAATGTTCAGCAGAGAGAGAGTACAAAAGTCAAATTGACTTGCCCAATTCAACGTCAAAACAACCCTGTTAATTTCTGCAATCAATTGCAGTCAAACATCAGCCCAAACCAGAGAGTAAATGTTGGCCAAAACAACAATAAATTATCCTTTAAATAGCTTGGTCAAAGGAAAGAAAATTGTTGTAATTTTTTGCGCTCAAACTGCAATCAACCCTGAAGTTAGCATTGATCAAACTGCCCAGGTTCCCTTGATTTTGTGCCCAAAAATGTGGCTTGCCCAAATAGATAATCACCCAAAAGATCAAAGTCAAATTCTCCTTGGAATGTCAAAGTCAAAGTTGGTCAAACTGCTGAATTTCCTGTGATTTTCGACCTTGTAATTCAGTCTGAAATTTCATCCTCCTTGATCCACACGTGTGAGAGAGAAGAGTGCCCAATGTTGTATGAACTAATGAGAGGAGAGAGAATGTGTGAGTGATGAAGATGCCAAATGAGGTGGAGGGACACTTGTATTAATACAAGTCAATGAGGGTGAAGAGTCATGTCTATTGGGCTTCATGAGAATATATGATGATGTGGCCGACCTGAACAAATTGTACATAAGTGAGCATAAATTCAAAATCATACTTCTGCTTGTCCAAATGAGATGATATTTATATCAATCTTGGTCCTCTCGAAAAGAGGAAGCTAATGCAATCACCATCTCCATCAAAAGAGTTGTCCCTGTTGAACACTGGAGTGGCACCTGATGATTATATGAAAGACTCCATGCCCAAAGATGATCCAGAGGACACTTGTACCATCAAATATCATTAGTCAACAGAGTTTTTAAAACCCTACTTCTATTTTCTCATCATCTTTCTTGTACCTAGATTCCACACCCTGCGGGGAATTGTAATAAGTGATACTAGCAATGATGATTTTTGAGTCTATAACAGACCTATCATGTTGGGACTCGATCAACAAATGAGTACACCTTGGAGTGTTTTTTTATCTGGTTAATTATCCCTTCTTTTTCAGAGGCGGATAATTTTCTAGGTTTTTTTCACTCACTTTTTACCGCAAAGCCGGTGTGACGGTTTGAAGGTTGAGCCCTTAACACATCTTACTGTCTAGAGTCGATGTATATTACCATACTAGATCACACAAAAAATGTCCTGGAATTTGGTTAAGTCTAGGTAGTCATTTTTTAAATTTTTTGATTTTCCGCACTACGGAAATTGTAATAAAAATTGCATTGTAATGTAATAAGTGGTGTCTAGAGAAGTTGTATAAAGTATGGGTAATGCAATTTGCACTTCTCACCCTCAACTTTCTATTATGACACACTTTGAAAGGTTAAAAATGTGTTTTGAACCCTCAAAACTCACTTCTCCTAAGTTTAGTGGGAAATCTGGCAATTAATTAAACCAGAAATTAAATAAATAGAGAAAAATAAATATCCACACATGCTAAATGTTGTGGAAATGAGGTCAAAAATTATGGGCGAGTTAAAGTGAAGCCCCAAGGTGATGTGGCCTCCTAAAATCAAGGAAATGACATGCGCTCAAATAAATTGAATTTCTAGCATTAAATAAGAAAGTTGCTTATTTGGAAGTTCGAATTTCTGAAGTTAATGCACATTTGGGAGGATTTGGGAAAATATTTGGTGGAGATTTTTGTGGGAAATTGTCCCCACATGGGTTACCACCCATATACACTTGTCATTCCATCATAAAATTCGAATTTGGCACATAAAGGAAAAATAAAATGATATCCACTTGCCAAAATTCGATTTTTACACTTGGCAATGGAGTTCCATTCAACAAATTCGAATTTCTCTTTGGGATTGTCACCTCATGCCACTTGTTTAATCACTTCTACATTGGGATTGGCTTCCATAATTCTATATAATAAAGCCTTGAGCTCTCATTTGGATCATATTGTTACTAGCTATTGTGCTTGTGGAAGCATTGGTGCCCTGTACACTTTCAAAAATATCAATAAGGACTTTGGGGTTTCATTCATGAGGTGTTCCTTCTTTGGGAGAGATGAATTGTTGATCATTGGTATAATTCATTTTACTCATTCTTTGATCTAATTGGTTTCCATATGCTCTTGTAGATTTGTTAATGTACAGTTATCTTGCATTGACATTTGATTTAGAAATCTGCTCTAGGTATAGAATGACCTAATTGGTTTTAAATAAATCTCTAGAGTTTCTTATCATTGTTTATTGCTAAATCTATATGGAACTAGTTCTTGATTGAAGTTTTGTAGAGGGAACATCTTGTTGGGATCACAGAATCTCTTTGGAGAGACTAACCCACTCTTGATACATTCTTAAATGAGCTCTCATTTGTTTTTTGAGCCTTCATAGTCTTATCGTACAAAGTGGTTTTGCAGAGGGTTTTGGCACATAGCTTCTACACAAGCCGAGCACTTTTAAATTTAAATCTATTTTAAAAAACATTGTGCTTCATTCCTTTCATTTGATATCTAAGAAATTGAAGATGGCTAAGTAAAGATAAGAGATTACTCTCACTCTTTAGCTTTTTAAGTTTAAATGTATTTTAAAAAAACATTGTGCTTCATTCCTTTCATTTGATATCTAAGAAATTGAAGATGGCTAAGCTAAGACGAGAGATTACTCTCACTCTTTAGCTTAGCCTTTTGAAAATTATAATTGTACTTATACATTTTATCTTGTTGATTTTTTCACTACTACTTAACTTATTTTGTAGTCATTGTTTGGATTATTTGCTAACTCTTGTGTGACAGATTTTAAAGAGCAACCTCCCACAACATCTAACAAGTGTTTGCAAGACTTTTGGCAAGTGTTTGCAAGACTTTTGGCAAGTGTTTGCAGGACCTTTGGCAAATGTTGGGGGTTCGATTTCCAAGGATGTCGTGAGCCCTTTTGAGGCTTATTTTGGCCAAGTCGAGTTCACTAGAGGGCTGCCCATTTTTCTCTCTAAGCCGTGGCCATTTGGAGGAAACTCACACCTTGTTTTCCTTACATAAGTTTTGTGAGATCTTGTCATTACTTCCTCAAGAAAAGAGGTTTAGTGTCCAAGTTTCAAGCAATTATTGTGAGGACTTTCCTTGAAATTTAGTTGAGGACTTTGAAGGGCCCTCTTCTCATTGTAATATTAATAAAAGATCTAATTTGCTTGTAGGAGCTTGGGATTTCTCCCATGGTATTCTATCTGCCCATTTAGAGGGAGGTTTCTCTTGGGTGGATTAACATTTAGATGGTTTAAGCTTTCATACTTCATTCACTTACATGCATGCTTTAATTGGGAATTAACACAACCTCACTATCACATTTCATTTTTAAGTTAAAGTTTGTTACAATTTCATTTGAGCTTTGCATTTTCTATCTCATTGTTGCTTGGAATTACAAGCTTACACTTACTTTGGGCAATTCATCCTTTACATGCAAGCATTTTATATTCTTAACAAACTTTGATTCGTTATCATTTACCTCAGTAAATTGTTTCATGAGCACTTGGATACATGCTTCATTTTTATTCTACATTGTTATCTTGAATATTGGAGAAATTTATTGTCATTGTCTATTTGAAACAAATTTTACTTTCAAACAAATTACTTGTATCAATTTAATTCATTGATGAGACACATGCAACACTTGTACGTTAATTTTATTCCTCCAATTGAGATTATAATTGCAACTTATGTTGAACACTATTTCATTTTCAAGCATTGTAAATCAATCTCTCTTTTGTGGAAAACACTTACATGCATTTCATCTAGGCATTTTAGTATAGGAAGGCCTCAAACCTCATTAAAATTTTACCTCCAACATAAGTTGGTTGAAGTAGACATCTTAGGGACCCTCTACTCCTCTATTGACTCCTCACTGTGAGATTCATATCTTTGGGCGATGGTGAGGTCTGAGGATTGAAGAGTTAAATTGTAATCATGTTGTAAAGATAGTTAATAAAATTAACCAAGAGCACTTTCCATTACATTTACTTTACTTGTCTCTTGATGGCTTGAGTTTTCATATGCAAAGTCTATTCCAAAAGCAAGTATTGTAATCCTTTCAAACAAGTGTTTTATTTTCATGCTTAAAGTCTAATTGCATATTGATGTCTTGGTTTAGCACTTTTTTTCTTTTACATTTCCAAGTTAATTACTAATTTTTGGGTTTTAGCAAGATATGTTTCACAAGTTTTGATTTATAGAGAGTATTATCTCAAAAACATATAACAATTTTTGTTTACATTTTAGGGTTACTTTGTTTTCTCTTTTGAGAGCATTGCATTTTACTTTGAGCAAATATATCTTTAAATTGTTGAGCAAATTCCTTATAAGGCATTGGTTTTATGGTTTTTGTCATATTAATGATTCAGATTGTTATTTCAAGTTGCTCACTTCATATTTGCTCATAAATCCTTAAAAGTAATCCATTTTCACTATAACACTTTCCTAAAAACTCACATCTTTTAACTTAATTTTTCATTAGGGACCACCCCGCTTAGCTAACCTAGGAGATAGCTCAAACGGAGAGAGTCAGGATTAATGTGACAGCCCCTTCTCTGAGTTCCCAGCCACCAACCATACCTTGTGGGGTTGAAGGTTTTTCTCACTAACTTGTAGGTAGGTGTAGGTGGCAAGGTCAACATCTTTGGCATTGTTGTCGAGGACAAGTCTTCTTGTACCTGAGAAATACGACTAACTTTTGGTTTTTGCATGTTGGATTTTAGAGTTAAATTCATGTTCAAGTGGCAACTCCACTTATTTCATTTTCTTCAAGGATTTCTACTTGAAGCTTGCTTCTTGTAGATTTCTTGCTAATCTTGGACAGGAGCCTCTCTCTGGCATCCATTTGCTCTTTTCAGGGTCAAGTGAGCATGACATCATGAATGATTTGTTTGCCCCTTGTGATTTTACTATCTTTTCAGGCTATTTGAATTTCATTCTAGATGGACCCATTAAGGCTATTGAAGAGTTGCCTAGTTTTCTAGGTAACAATGTCATCAGTATTGAAACTCACCTTAGGAATTTCCAACTTTATGTGATAAAATGGTGCCATGATATTAACCATGAGGACGTTAAAATGAGACTTTTCATCTTTTCATTAGATGGTGATGCTATGGATTGGTTCATAGACTTACCTTCTAACAATTTCGATTCTCTAGAATTAATCATTAATGCCTTTGAAGAAAAATATGGAGATGAAAGAAAGATCAAAGCGAAAGCTAATGAGAATGATAAGGATCTCATCAAGGAGTTGACTCGAATGATTAAGGATATGCAACTCAACCAAGCTCAAATCATTAAGACCATAGCGGTAAATCATGCACAAGCAATAAAGGCCATGGAAGTCAATCATTTTAATCAAATGGCCACTCTTCAAAATAGGTTGTCACCATGGAAGAAAAACAAGTGCAATTAATCAACACCATGGAAACAAATCATGCCAAGGAAAGAAATGCTATGAAGGCTAATTAGATCACTTTTCAGAATAGGTTGGAGGAAATGGAAAGGTTATAGGTACAAAAATTTCAGCTTAGGTCAAATGACGAATGGGAAAAGAACAAAGAAACAAATCATAAACCTCCTGATCCACTGAAGCAATCTTCATCTCATTATGAGGAGGTCATTTACTCCATTGAAAAATGGCTAATTGATGGAGACTTGGATAGCAAGGAAACTGAGGATAATCACGTTTATACTTATGAGATTGATCCATCACCTATGTCAGAGCATAAGAAAAATGGACAAAGGCAGGTCAAAGAAGTCTTGGATACTTCAAATTTTCCATCTAAGCATCTTCAAGATCGGGTAGAAAGGTCTATTTTGATCACATCAACATCAACATCACAATCTGTTAAGAAGAAAAGAAAAAAGCAAAAAGGATTTGGTAAATCTGATGACCATGTACAACAGAGTGTTGGGACAGATCAAAGTCCTAAGCTATTCAGAATTGGATAGGGCACATCAGAAAACCACCCACGGATCTGCCTGAAAGTAAGCAGGTTCTTAGCACAAACTTCATTGAGGACATCTGATGCCATGGGACATCTTCTTGTATCATATTTCTAACCTTATCCCTTGTCATTTTTTTTTAATTAGTTTTATTTCAGGAATAAATTGTCATTTATGCTCTTAGAATAAATTTTCATTTCTTCAGTTCTATACTTGATTTCATTTGATGATATTTTGAATGGATACTGTTGATATGTCTTTTGTCCATTGTTAATTTTGGGTATGTTCTATACTAGAGCAATTTATTTCAGTTTCTTTTCCACATTAGCAATCACATCAGCATAGAGTACATTGCAGATAGGACATAAATATAAATCGCAGAAGACAAGCCAAGACAAGAGGACAAAAGATGTGGCGCTAGCCAGAGACAAACCCCAATGTGGGGAAACCCTTGATCAATTTTTCTTTTATGTTCTTCAAAGTTCAGCAGAGAAAGTGAGAGAGATAGTACATTTACAATAGAATTCAATCACTTTGACTTTTGATATCGGCATGAGATCAGTTGAAGACATATTGCTTCAACTGATTCTCTAAGGTGACTCGTCCACCTATCATAGTGTTGCATCTCGTCTATTTGCTGCACGTTACCATGTGACACCTTGCTGTACTGTCACATGTGTTGAACCTTGATGACTAAGCTGCTCTCATCTTCATGTTGCTCATCATGCTACATCTTCCATGGTCTTATTCATCATCAAGCTGCCCATGCTCATGATCTCATTCATCATTATGCTGCCCATGCTCATATCATCATGCATCATTATGCTACCCATGCTCATATCATCATGCTGCTTATTACGCTGCCCATGATCTCATACATCATGCTGCCGTCCTTCAGAGATAGATGCTCTGGTTGTTTCAGCAGTTCCTGGTAATTCCGGCTTTTCCGGTAGTTCCGGCTTTTCTGGCAATTCTGATAGTTCTGGCATTTTCGGCTTTTCTGGCTTTTTCGGTATTTCCGGCTTTTCTGACGTTTCTGGGTTTTCTGGCAGTTCCGGCTTTTCTGACTTTTCCGGCTTTTCCGGTATTTCCGGTTTTTCCAGCATTTCCAGCTTTTCCAGCAGTTCTAGCTTTTCCTTAGGATCTCTCCTCATACTAAAACCCAAAGACAAGTATCGAGAGGAAGAGATCCAAGTGTGTGTAGAAATGACTTGAAGTCCTCTTCTATTTATACTAACACGTAGAGGTTGAATAGACATGGCTGTTGGGCTTCTGAGCCTACATAAGTTGCTAGCTGACTTAACGATTTGTCCATAACATAAATAAATTCATAACTTCATAAATACTTATCGAAATAGAATGATCTTTAGATCAATCCTACACCTCTCAATGAGAGGGATCCAATAAAAATATCAGTTGCCATAAATAATATGACCCACATGGAGTTTGGCCCTAGTTGCCGATTTTAAGACTCCCTCTCAACTAGGGAGAACTCCATCCGCTGATCCATATGTCCAACTGTACTATCTCTGCTATCAGTGCCCTGCACTACTCTGCTCAGTTCTGCTCAACTCTGCTAGCTCTGTTGGCTCTGCTCAGCTCTACTGGCTCTGCTCTGCTCTGCTCAGCTCTGCTGGCTCTACTCTACTCTTCTCAGCTCTGTTGGCTCTGCTCTGCTCAACTTAGCTCTGTTGAACCATGAAGAAGAAGAATTGATCGAGTATGTGTCATACCATTCTCCAACGACCCGAAGTCAGTCTCAAAGTGTGTACCATTGGTCCCAGACCAAACCTCAATCGACCCGAAGTCAATGTCATAGTAGGTACAACTCCTACCACTGGTCCCAGACCAGTACTCTATTGACTCAAAGTCAGTCTCAGAGTATGTACCACTGGTCCCAAACCAGTCATCAACCGACCCGAAGTCCGTGTCATAGTGGGTACAACTCCTACCACTGGTTCCAGACCAGTATCATTGATCCCAAATCAATGAAGGTCATCCTAGCATAGGGAGTACGGTAGATACAGCGATGCGTCCATCGGTACTACTATGGTCCCTATCCTAATTTCCCTACTCATTGATCAGATGAGAGGTACTTCCCATGAGTCCCAGACTGCATGGGTAGGATGCCTCGACAGGAGAACTTAATCAATCCTGTCCTC